>JASANB010004903.1:0-35709 GCA_030248155.1 Sabatieria punctata | reverse complement strand
CTGTAGTGGCGGCAGCTCCTCTCTTTCACCATTGTCATTACCTTGGCATGTTTCATGATCGCACTGTAAGAGGTTGAACAAATTCTAGCATTTTGATCAAATCACTGCAGTGGCGGCAGCTTCTCTCTTTCGCCATTGTGATTTCCTTGGCATAGATAATGATGACACTGTAAGAGGTTGAACAAATTCTAGCACTTTGATCACATCACAGCAGTGGTGGCAGCTCCTCTCTTTCGCCATTGTCATTATCTTGGCATGTTTCATGATGGCACTGTAAGAGGTCAAACAAATTCTAGCATTTTGATCAAATCACTGCAGTGGCGGCAGCTTCTCTCTTTTGCCATTGTGATTTCCTTGGCATATTTCATGATGGCACTGTAAGAGGTAAAACAAATTCTAGCATTTTGATCAAATCACTGCAGTGGCGGCGGCTTCTCTCTTTCGCCATTGTGATTTCTTTGGCATATTTCATGATGACAATGTAAGAGTTTGAACAAATTCTAGCACTTTGATCGCATCACTGCAGTGGTAGCAGCTCCTCTCTTTCGCCATTGTGATTTCCTTGGCATAGTTCATGATGGCACTGCATGACGTTGAACAAATTCTAGCATTTTGATCAAATCGCTGCAGTGGCGGCAGCTTCTCTCTTTCGCCATTGTGATTTCCTTGGCATAGATAATGATGACACTGTAAGAGGTTGAACAAATTCTAGCACTTTGATCACATCACAGCAGTGGTGGCAGCTCCTCTCTTTCGCCATTGTCATTATCTTGGCATGTTTCATGATGGCACTGTAAGAGGTCAAACAAATTCTAGCATTTTGATCAAATCACTGCAGTGGCGACAGCTTCTCTCTTTTGCCATTGTGATTTCCTTGGCATATTTCATGATGGCACTGTAAGAGGTTGAACAAATTCTAGCATTTTGACCAATCACTGTAGTGGCGGCAGCTCCTCTCTTTCACCATTGTCATTACCTTGGCATGTTTTGTCATGTATAAGGTTGTGCTTGGGTGTGGTATGTGTGTACAGTAGTAAGAGGTGAGTGAAAGTGTCGGTAGGAGGTATGGGACTATGCTTTCTAACCTTGGACTGGCTAACCAAGTCTGGCCTTACACATTAGGGATGGAATAGGGCTATCTATCTGGGAAGCGTGGATTGTAAGTGAGGGACTAGGAGCTCTAGATATGAGTGGCGCACTTACCTTAGCTGGTGGCTGTTGTCTGGGAAGCAGGGAGTAGAGGACGGGCAGGCCAGGGCAGTGGCTGGTGTAGCCACTGGAGTCAGTGCTGGCTGGCTCCCGTTGCTGGACCGGTTGGCTCACGAAGGGCTCATGGGGAGAGATTCGATAGACGTTGGTTAGGCACTGACTAGGCACTGACTAAGGTGCGATCTGGCGCTCTGCTTATATAGCGCGCGGCCCCCTCCAGTTAAGGAAGGGGAGTTTTTCTACGGCTCGCCAATTTGCCCTTGCACTAGCCGCCCACCTGATGCCATTCCCTCCGACTCGGCTTAACCACACTACACACAAAACATAGGCGCCTACCAATAGACATCGAAACATTAATTATAGTGATCTAATGGTATTATGTCGGGCTGTCGCGACTATCGCGAGCTACCGAAAGCGATATTCTTTGTTAGCTGTCATCGGGCTTCTTTCATCTGTCTGCTCTCCTTTCTTTCCTTTCTTAGACAGGCTTCTACAATAGTTTACGTATTTCCTTATCGTTATTAATACTATTGTGCCATTCTGCTATTATATTATGTCATCTAGCCTTCATCTTTTCTTTCCATTGTAATGCATCTATCATCGTCGATTGTGTTTTTATATCTGTCTAGCTTTCCTTCTTTACCTTCTATTATTACACATACATATATCACAATACTGTCTGGGCTTATTTAAAACCGCTTCTATATATTTGAAGAGTTCTTGTGCTTGGGATCAGTGTAAACAGATAGAAATAAACTTTGTTGGCTTGGCGTGCCGACAAATTGGTGCCGAGACCCGGGAGTGATGTCGGATTCAATTCATCAGCGGATCGCGCCTACTAAAGCCAGACTAGAGAAGTACCTTGATGAGGGACCACCATATGAAAATCTTTTTGTTCATACTGACCCAGATGATGTCAACATTTTACGGTTGACAGAAGCCAAATACCAATTGTTGTTTGAATTAAAAAAGTTACAAATTGCTGTAGATTATTTGGAAACAAAGGACAAGGAATGGCTTCAAATAATCAAGGAACTCACAGGATCTGAGAAAAAATCTGAAGAAGAAAAATACGAACAAGTCACCACAGATCCTGCAGGTTTCATTTCTGTTTTGATTGAAGGCCAGGAACGACTGGCATTATTAGAAACGAAATTAGCTGATATTGAACATCGTATTGAGGTGCTCAATCAAAGAAACGTGACAATTACAAAGCCAGAACCTCCGGCCATGTTCTCAGTGCCGGCCCAAGAGCCACTTTTCCACAATGGCTCAATTGAGAACTTTTCGGCAATTCAGTGTGACCAGGAGGAGCCTCAAAGACTTTCTCCGACACTGGTGGGCTGGAGACAACCTACCCACCCACAGTCAATGACATTGAAACTGCCCAAACTCCAGTTACAGCACTATTATGGAGATCCACTAAAGTGGAAGGAGTTTTGGGATATGTACGAATCTTCTGTGCACAATCAACCAATATCGAATGTTCAAAAATTTGCGTATCTAAAAGGTGTGTTAGAAGGGCAAGCCAGTGCTGCCATTGCAGGAATGGCAATAACAAATGAAAATTACCCTGAAGCTGTAGCTACACTCAATAAGCGATTTGGAAATATCGAAATAATCAAAGGCTCTCTATACGCTCAATTGCGCATGTTACCAAGTGGCACAAAAACAGTTGTTGCACTCCGCAACACTGTGGATAGTATTGAAAGAATCTTACGCCAACTTGAGGCGCTTGGCGAAAATGTAAACCAGTCTGCACTTGTACAACTAATTCTCGAAAAACTTTCACCTGGAACACTACTTGAATTAGAACGACAAAAGGGTACAAATTTCCCCTGGACTGTAGATACTTTACGACGATTCCTGTGGGACGTAGTGTCATTGAGAGAACGGATTCAGTGGGTCACTTCTGACACTCATGGACATGACGGAAAAATTCAGAAACAACCACAGCAACCCCAACAGCAATTGGGTCAAGCCAGATCACGCTTTACAACAGAATCATTCACTGCTGGCCTTCGGCAGAATAAAATGTCATTGGAAGACAATAAATCTCAGAGGAGACCTAATTGTTTGTTCTGTGGTGGACAACACTACAATGATGAATGTAAAACATTCAAACTCTTAACTGATCGACGTAAAAGGCTCATGGAATTAAACAGGTGCTTTCTTTGTCTAAAAAGTAGTCATACTGCCAATCAATGTCAAGAAACAAAACGCATCTGTTACCATTGCAAAGTCACTGGGAAACATAATAGGGCCCTGTGCCCAACATTGTTCAATAGAAGTGTTCAGCAGCAACAGCCTCATTTTGTTGCCATTGCTGCCGAAAATCTAGAAATTGATGAAGATGATAATCCAAATGATTTGCTCCCAATATCAGAAAATTCTGAAGCAAGCATGCATGTTACAACGATGGTGAGTGAACCTGCTGAAATAACAAAAAGCCATGGAGCCTTGCTGCTTACTGCAAAGGCTTTGGTGACAAATCCTACAGACACCACCAACTCAGCAATTGCTCATATTTTTTTGGATTCTGGAAGCCAACGCTCTTTCCTAAGAGAGGAATTTGCCAAACAACTAAAACTTAATATAGATGAAAGGGAAACACTGTCAGTACAAACCTTCGGCCACAAAAGACCACAGTTGTTGGAATCAAAGGCTGTCCATTTCAACATATTGCTGCGTAATGGCAAAAATATGACAATATATGCAAACTCATTACCAGTTATCACTGGCATACTGCATAGGGAGTCCATTCAACCGGCTGACAAAGAGGTACTTAGCCAAATTCCTGCTGAATATTTTGCAGATACCATTCCCATTAAATCTGAACAGTTCCAACCAGATTTATTGATTGGGTTGGACTATTTTTGGGATATTTTGGAAGCTGAAACACAAAAACAGCTACCATCTGGACTCCATATGCTTTCTTCTAAGTTTGGACTCCTGCTTAGTGGAGGATACCGTAATGACAACTTCACAATACCAGCGGTCACAACAAAGGTTACACACTGCGCAGTCACAGTTGCGGTCGAAAATGAAGAACCATCTCTTGAAAGATTTTGGAATCTGGAATCCATTGGAATCACTGATTCCTACGATACAACTGATGATGATAAGGCTCTGCAAAAGTTCAGTGCCACTGTGAGTTTCCAAAATGATCGCTACACTGTACAGTGGCCCTGGAAGGCAGAAAACCCAGAACTGCCTCAGAACTATGGGTTGGCTTTTGGTCGCCTTAAGAGCCTCACAAGAAGATTCCAATCTGACCCACAACTACTACAAAAATACAACAAAGTGATAATGGACCAACTGGAACAAGGGATCATAGAAGAAGTGACGTCTTATAGCACTGAAGGTCCATTAAAACACTACTTACCCCACCACCCAGTCCTGACTCCAACAAAGACAACAACAAAGGTTCGTATTGTATATGATGCATCCTCTAAAGAAAAACGCCACTTGAACAGTCTCAATGACTGTCTTAATCGCGGGCCCATCTTGTTACCTGACCTGTGTGCCCTTCTACTTCGGTTCCGACTAAAACCGGTAGCGATGACAGCCGACATTGAAAAGGCTTTCCTTCAACTGGAGTTGTGTGAAAAGGACCGTGATGTGACAAGATTTCTATGGTTGGCTGATCCATCTAAGCCTGCTACCAGTCATAACTTAAAAATCTTTCGCTTCTGTAGAGTCCCTTTTGGCATCATTTCAAGTCCATTTCTGTTGAGCGCCACAATCAATTATCATCTGCAAAATCAAGGTACCGCATCTTCACTAACCATAGCTAACAACATCTATGTGGACAATATGTTAGTTGGCAGTGACACAATAGCAGACGCTGAAAAGCTTTACAAAGAAACCAAAGATATCTTTAAATCTGCTTCAATGAATCTTCGTGAATGGGCCTCTAACTCTGAAGCTCTGTTACAACAAATTCCTGAGACAGACAGACATTCTGCTCAACAGGTCAAGGTTCTTGGGGTCACCTGGGACACTATAGAAGACACACTTTCGATATCAACTGGAATCAAATCGTCTAAAAGCGAAATTACGAAAAGAACCATTCTTCAATGTGTGGCCAGTATCTTTGATCCATTAGGATGGAGTGTTCCAATCCTCTTACCAGCAAAGGTGTTTATCCAAGACTTATGGAAAAGGAAACTGCAGGAACTGCAGTGGGATGAACCACTGCCGGAAGAATTACAGATTGAATGGAATTTTTTTTCCCAAACCCCCCCCTTTTTTTTTCTTTTTTTTCTTTTTTTTTTTTTTTTTCCCCCCCCCCCCCCCCCCCCTCCCCCCCCACCCCCCCCCCCCACACCACACACCCAAACACACACCCCCCCACAAACCATACAATTTTCTTCCTTTTTTTTTTTTTTCCCTTTTTTTTTTATTTTTTTTTTCCCCCAAACCAAATCAAAAAAAAAAAAAAAATAATAATTATTTTTTTTTTTTTCCCATTTTTTTTTTTTCCCCCCCAAAAAACCCTTTTTCAAAAAAAAATTTTTTCCCGTTTTTTTCCCACCTCACATCCCTGAATGGAATGAATTAAGACAATTGTACCTTGTCAAGGACACGGTACAGGTCCAGAGGCATGTAGACCTGAGCAATGGTTCAGATCATCAGCTGATTATTTTTTGTGACGCCTCAATGAAAGCTTATGCAACTGCTGTCTATCTACACTACAAAGTTGGACACTACTACAGATGTCAGCTTATGTTTGCCAAAACAAAACTGGCACCTGTTAAAATCATCACTCTGCCCCGTCTAGAACTACTTGCTGTACTAATTGGTGTTCGAGCTGCAACATTTGTCCAAACCTCATTGTACATGCCGAACGTTAAAAAGATTCTGTGGACTGACTCGCAGTGTGTACTGCATTGGTTGGCATCCAGCAAACCACTGGAGAGATTTGTGCAAAACCGAGTCAAAGAAATTAAGAAAGCAAAGGAGTTCACTTTCAGATACATTGCAAGCCATGAAAACCCTGCTGATCTAGCCACCAGAGGCTGCACAACAAAGGAGTTGCAACAACATTCTTTATGGTGGAATGGTCCATCATGGATCAGTTTAACAGAAACACAGTGGCCAGAGTCAAACATGCAACCAGTGACACCTGAAATCATCAGAGCAAGCCAGTTTGGACAACAAGATGTCACTCCAATGGAGTGCCCAACCTATGTTACCTGTGTTCCAAGTCAGGTTCCCTTCTTAGATGCAACAAAATTTTCCTCCCTCTCTAAATTGCTGCGAGTCACAGCATACTGTTTTCGTTTCTTGAAAATCCAAGTATGGAGTAGACTGTCACCAACTAGACAAAATACATATCGACATATGTCACAACTGTTTGAAGAGCCGCCTCACTATGGCCCCCTGAAGGCTAATGAACTCACTACAGCCAGATACTGGTGGGATCACTTTACTCAACAGAAGCACTACCACCAAATCTTCACTACACCAGATCACAAGATGAAAACACTAAAAGTACAACTTGGGTTGTGGTCTTTTCCTAATGGTTTGCTACACTGTATGGGACGTCTGCAACATGCCAATCTATCTGACCTGGCAAAATCTCCAAAACTACTACCAAAGGATGACCACTTCACTTCTCTTGTCATCCAAGATGTCCATGAGAGACTAATGCACATGGGAGTAAAACATACCCTGAGTGCACTTCGAGAAATGTACTGGATCCCTCAAGGACGATCTGCTGTACGCAAAGTCTTATCGCAATGCCTGAAGTGTAGAAGATACAACAGTGGAGCCTTTGAACTACCTAAGATGCCAGACCTACCAAAGGAGCGAGTACAACAATCACCTCCTTTTTCACATGTAGGGCTTGATTACTTCGGTCCTGTTACTGTCAAGGTTGCCGAAAAACCTCAGAAAATGTGGGTATGTTTGTTTACGTGTCTTACTACAAGAGCAATACACTTGGACGCAGTCAGTGACATGACAGCACAAAGGTTTCTTGATTGCCTTCGGCGCTTCATTGCACTCCGAGGAAAACCACGAAAGATTCTGTCTGATAATGCAGCACAGTTCAAGCTTGTGCAGATCACTATGAATCAAACATGGCAAGGTCTTCCAAAAGACGTTAGTGTTGAAAATTATCTGGCATCTGAAAGCATAGAATGGCACTTTATAACCCAGTTTGCACCCTGGCAGGGTGGGGTTTACGAAAGACTAATTGCCATGGTAAAAAACGCCTTTCGAAAAACTCTTGGTAAGAAGCTTCTTTCATACGAAGAACTCAACACGTTTTTAGCTGAAGTTTCTGCCATACTTAATACCAGACCTCTCACTTATGTATATACTGACTTGGAGTCAGCGCTAGTTTTACGTCCTGTCGACTTCTTGCTAACAAAAGGATATCCTGGTACACCTCACCTTGAGGAAGATCATGATGATCCTGAGTACTTACCTATCATGGATTCATCTGCAAAACTACTGCAATACTGGAAAAAATCGCAATCATACATTGACAGTTTCTGGAACTACTGGCACACAGAATATTTGCAGAGCCTGACAGAACGGATGCAACTCTATCATAAAGGTCCACATCTTCAGACTCATCGATCACCTAAGGTTGATGAGGCAGTACTAATTCAAGAACCTCATGTTCCTCGTGGATCCTGGAAAATTGGAAAGGTCATAAAACTGATCAGAAGTGCTGACAAACTAGTACGATCTGCTGAAGTTCAATTGTCCAACAAACATACACTGGTTCGACCTGTAAATACCTTGTATCCATTGGAAATTTCCACTGACGCGAAACATAATGATGAAATGCGACAATCCAATGAACCATCTGATGCCAAGACTACAAATACAGTATGCACTGTTTTCGACCACTCTCCTTTGACATTAAAACCTCGGTTAAGTGGTATAAGTAGCACACTGATGGCATTAGCTATCCTAATAATGGGATTTGGAAGTTGTACTGGTTCAATGCGTCATGTCAATGTACCACAGCCCTCAAAGGGCATAATTTACTTAATATTTCCCATGATTAGCTTGACAAGTAGTACTCAATGTCCTCCTAATGTTTCACTAAAACGGATAGACTCAAATGTCTGTGTCTCAAAGGGAATCACAATCTTACAATCCGCTAACAACAACCTTTGTTTTCGATTCATTGAATGTCCCCATGGACACATAATCTCTCCAGGTAGATGTGGTCCCAAATGCCCTTGTCCTGACTGGGCAGATGAATGTTCTCACTATCAGGGCCCCACACTTACTTCTACAGGCCACATTGGAACGATCCTCTCTAACGCCAAACCTAATATTTGCTCCTTTTCAAAGACTACGCACTGCAACCCTTCACCTATACATGGTTACTTGTCTCAAATTCAACTTTATGATGGAACAAAGCATTTTGTAAAGCAACTGGAACTCAGACGTAGGGAACCCAGTATAAATGAATATGTGTGTGTTGGGAATGGGACTCGCACTGGTTCTACTAGCTTTTGTGCCAATCACTCTTGTGCACGAACTGGTTCTATGTTTTGTTTCTACAGACATAATGAAGCTATCTTTTTTGTCTCCGAAGATGGAGAAGTTCCAATTGACGCATGGGGGACTGTGTTAAACACATATTATGGTCCACTACTTCCAACTGCACAAAATAATGAATGTCAGGATTGCACAATGATATGCATTAAAGGTGGAGTTCAACTAAATTTGGTCTCTAAACTGGGACTATTAGAAGTTTGCTCACCACCCTTCTGTTACCAAGTTCGCCAGCCAAAAATCAAGGTACAACTCGTATTTCCTGCAGAAATTAGCTTATACCATGCGACTTATACCGCTACCATATGGGCCAATGGCTATAAAATTAAAAGTTTACAACTTCAGTGCCCTGCGGTCCCATACTGTGAAATGGTGACCTGCTATTTTTGCCGAGCGCAACTTACAAACCCACAATGCGCTCCCAAATGGGCTCTCTTCTTGATTCTTATCCTTTTGTATCTGTTCTCCTCAGTGCTCTACATTGTCTTGAAGATCACCAAACACCTTTGTGGCGCCTGTCTATATTGCGCTACCATTTCCTATATGTTCTGCCGTTTACTCAACATTCTTGGTCGTCGTCTCAGATCAAAGGCCTTTGAGACACTCTATTTACCATTAGTTACTACTGTTCAACACACTACTGATGATAATGAGGCTACTTACGAAGCACCTCCAGAAACCATGGTCTCTCGGAATCCAATGATTCGACCACAGCGATATACTACTATCGCTATTGTTTCCATGTGTCTCCTTTTCGTTCTCTCAAGCATCAGCAAAACTTCTGGTTGTGCCGAAGTTTCCACACTTACTGCACAAAGATCGGTGTGCACTGTACAACCGAGTGGCTCCATGGAATGCATACTGACGGAGACAACTCGGTTAGCGCTCGCACCTCAAGGCCAAGATTCCTGTTTATTAGTCAAGGATCCCAATGGAGAGCCCTTGGGAACATTATCAATCGAAGTAGAACGAATTACCTTAGAATGTCAACACAAAAATGAGTACTATACAAGATCCTTTAACCTAAAGGTGGATGCTACAAAACGATGCTCTGGGGCAGGGTCCTGTACAGGAAACAAGTGTGGAGACGTGAATACTAATTCACGAATCCATGAACTGGGCTCATATGCCAACGACAAACCTGGTTTTACTTATTGTCTTGAATCTTGTGGTTGCGCAGCTTGTGGCTGCTTTTTATGCTCATCTGCTTGTCTATTCTATCGTACATATGCCACACCCGCATCTGACACAACGTTTGAAGTATTTTCGTGCCCTATTTGGGTATACAAAGTTCAAGCTACTGCTAGACTAGTCATACAAGGAGCCATGCAGCAACATAAATTCAACCTACGACCAGGAGTGGGCAAATCATGGAAGAACCTAAAAGTCACATTAATTTCAGTCACCTCACCCCCCGTCCCAATCCTCGGCAGTGAGTTTCTTACCGACGGCACAAAAACTGTTATGGTTCGGGCCTCAGCAGCTGGACAACCGGTGTCAGGAACTGTAGGGGAATTACAATGCTCAAACCGAGAAAAGGCTCTCAAATTTGACTGCTACTTACCACACGATGCCTGCCAGTGCCAAGGTCAAGATACTCAAGTATCCTGCTCATGTGCAGAGCGAGAACTGGAACCACTATTCAATCAAATTGAATATATTTTGCCTCTCACTACTAGTGGTCTCACTATCATAGGAACTGGAACTAAATTAGAAGCAGAATTTAGCAACATCGCTTCACTGGAATTACAAATAAGCCTTGAAGGATTACGTCTCGCCACAAAGATAAGTAAAAATATGTGCACCATCAAACCTCGTGAGTTTGGCGGCTGTTATTCTTGCCTAACAGGAGCTAAATTGAATTTCGAATGTCTAACTGATCACGGTGAAGCACTGGCACATGTTACATGCGGAGTAGCTACCTTCTCCACTCTTTGTTCACCATCAGGAACTGTAGCAACAACAACTCTGAATTTCAACACCGCTCATGTCAATGAACAATGTAAAGTTAACTGTCCAGCAGGACAAACTGAATTTCGAATTGAATCAACTCTTGTTTTCATAAATAAAGAGCGGCTTGGGACGATTAGCAATATTATAGCTGGGAAGGACTCGGCTGGAACTGTAGACTTTGGAATATTTGCTAGCTGGTTTGCAGGAAACTGGCTGGCAGCAATTGGTGTGCTTGCCCTCATTATTATTTTAATTGTAATCACTGTACCATTGCTTCCACCACTGGTACAAATATTGGTGCAGCACGTCTGCCATGTCTACACCATATTGAGACGACGTTTCATCAATCAATCGGTCAAGAAACAGAAAGGAAAAACAATTTAGGATGTTTAAATCATTTTTGCTTAATTTCTTGTGTCCGGAGTGTCGCGACTATCGCGAGCTAACGAAAGCGATATTCTTTGTTAGCTGTCATCGGGCTTCTTTTATCTGTCTGCTCTCTTTCTTTCCTTTCTTAGACAGGCTTCTACAATAGTTTACGTATTTCCTTATCGTTGTTAATACTATTGTGCCATTCTGCTATTATATTATGTCATACATCCTTCATCTTTTCTTTCCATTGTAATGCATCTATCATCGTCCATTGTGTTTTTATATCTGTCTAGCTTTCCTTCTTTACCTTCTATTATTACACATACATATATCACAATACTGTCTGGGCTTATTTAAAACCGCTTCTATATATTTGAAGAGTTCTTGTGCTTGCGGTCAGTGTAAACAGATAGAAATAAACTTTGTTGGCTTGGCGTGCCGACACATCTTACTGCTCATAGAGTGAGAATTTGCTAACAACTTCAACAACGCTTTTAGCCAATTTCTTGATCCAATACGCATTACACAAAAATATGCAAACCGTTGACAGAATGCGTAATAATATTGCGTAATGAAATTCACATGAATATGCGTATGTGTATGCGTATACGCATTCTGAAATGCAATGCGTACTTTGCGTAATGATATGTATAATGCGTATACGCATGCAACAGTAGTGGACTGCTACGCGTTGCAAGCAGAACAGGTCAAACACAAGAAGGAACAGCGACAGCAGAACGGATTTGAGAAGGATCTGGAGCATGCAGCAGTGCAGCTGATCAGTACTGTTATTTTACTATAGTATAGTAAAACAAAAATTAGTAATACTAGTGGTATTTTACTAGTAGTAAAATAATAGTAAAAAGTAAAATTAAGAGCCAATAGTAAAGTAAAAATTAAATTAAATTAACAAAGACCGTCAATAGTAAAATGAAAATTTTACTACTATCTTACTAGTTTTTGTTGAATTTTAGCAAAATTCTTGATCAATTTTGCAATAAAAGATATGTGTGAGCACTTTTGTCAGTCGAATTTCTAACATTTTTGTCTCTAAAGTTATTGGGAACCTCGTATCATGATCAAATTTAGCAAACGATTTAGCACCAACATTAATTATTCATAAGATCTTGACATCAATGATGCAAAATTGCTCCTAATTACTAGTAAAATCGTAGTAAAATTAGTAAAATTATTAGTAAAACAAAAATTAGTAAAATCGGAGTTGCCTGGTAGTAAACCAAAAATAAAAATTAAATTGAAGAGCTGAATTTATAGTAAATTTAGTAAATAGTAAAATAAAAATGCGCTAGTAAAATAACAGTACTGATCAGAATGGACATTCTTGCAATTGGACCGGAAATCCCGGATGTCTATGAAGAGTACCAGCACGACTATCGTCAAGAAATCCAGAGCATTAGTTTCTGGAACGACATGCATATCCTGTTCCCGGAGAGAAGGGCAGATGTTTTCACTCCTTCTTGCTGTGGAAAGAGAACAATCGAACGCTAAAAATATCACCCACCGCACCCATTCACTGCGTGATTACCATTTGTTAGCACGCTTTAAGTGCGGCTGTTATGTCACTAATTTTCGTATTGCGCATGTCCCTATAGGGCCAGGCACGCAAAAAATTCTTCGTCTAAGAGTTAAACCCATTTAAGGTGCGTCCAATTACGCCGGAACCAGTTGGAGGTTGTCCTGCATTGTTGGTCTTTTATTGGAAGTTCAAAGGCAATAAAATGACCTTGAGCGCAAATTATGTCTTTGTGCATGAATAGCCACACCTGCCCCTGCTGGGTGGCTGGCCAGCCTGTTTATGCGCACTTCCCGTAATATACAAGATAAGTTAAATTTGTTTATATAATTCCAGTTCTTCTGCTCAGGTCATTAACAATACAACCCATGTGTAGGTTAATGAAGAAAAAGCGGAAAGATCTTGGGTCTTGGATGGGAGAGATCTTGGATTATATCAATTAAAATTAAATACGGTACCTACTGTATGTAGTATGTTATGTTTTTTAAAAAAAGTGTTTGTAGGAAACACCGCGTCGGGACTTGTTTCATGATATCGAGATGGCCACTGGGTAAAATCCAATACAGTAACCTGGGGGCGTTTCATAAAAGTTATGAGCTCATATTATGACAGATTTTCTATGATTCCATGAGAACACCGGTTTCATAAAGATGAACTCATACTTTCAATTGTACAATTGTATACATATATATTATCGATATAACACGGAAACGTGTGCTGAATTTGTTAATGCTGCTGTCACAGTTCTATGATTAGTTGGGCTGTCTACCTTATTTTATAAGAACTTTGTTTAAATAACCAATTCACACATGCAGTTTGCTGAATAATAGGTGGCACTGGTAAAGATCGCCGTCCTACAGCAAAAGCTGGAAGCCACATACCATACACTTACAAACAAGTATTTCAGAAAAATATTACACCAATTGTAACTCATAACTTTATCGTCCAAATATTAAGACCAGACGCTACTGTAGATAGCAGCCATTAGGTAGGACGCAGGCAAATCGATAACAATATAATACACAATATATGACAGGTCAAATAACACAGTTGGTCTTCAATTTAACACAGAGGTCATAGGTAGGATGATGATGATGGGCTTCGTCTTCTTGAAGTCAACATGCTGATGCTCAAGATTCTGGATGAAGATCGTGAGCGCGGCGTGTATCGAGGAGGAGCAGCCGGAGTTAGCGTAGAGTAGACCCAACGCGCGACTGGCAGTATCGACAACATCGTTGTCAGTGCGCTCGGGAAGACAGAAAGCTAGCAGCCAATCGTCAGGATGACGAGTAGGCGTACCGTTTGCGTTGGTAAAACCGAGAAACTCGATTTCTTGTCGGTTGAAGGTACAGAAACTCTTAACCTTGCTAAGAGTCATGACAAGCTTGTTCTCAGCAAGAGTGGAAATCTCGCTGATTGAGAACGGAACGGGTTTCTTGTACATCAGAATGGAATCATCTCCCATATACAGTTCAAAGTCAGGAAATCTGCCGAACTGGTGATGGAACAGGTAGTTGATAATGATAGCGTTGGTAACACTATCGATGAGTTGAGTGAAGCACGTGCCCGAAGGAACGCCTCCCAACTTGATGTAGCGTGATCCATCGGCCATTCTGACAGGAGTGTGGATGAAATAGTCAACAATCCAGTCCCAGCCTTCAAAATGTGCGTAACGGGTAGGAACGATCCTTTCTCTAAAGATGTTGAAGGCATCACGGATAATGTCAGACGACACAGTTTTGTCGAATTTTCTCCAATCCAAGCCGATGAATTGTTTGTATTGAATAGACGTGCGATGCAGACGCAACATTCCTCCTTTCATGACTTCCCAACCCCAAGCAATAGGATTAGGCACAGAACGAATGGCGTACATCAGAGGGTAGAAGTAGCACGCTTCGAGTACAAACATTGAGATTGGGTAACCCCAAACAGCTCGAACTTTCTCTTCTCCCGGATCGGACAGGTGTGATCTGGCAAAGGCCAGAACATCGGGAATATCAGGCTTAGTGTGGCTTAGTATGATCATCCCACTTGTCAAAAATCTCATTGCGCTCCCGGATGTTTCGCTGTGGCCTGTTCTTGTAAGTCCAACAAAGGTAGAATGGCCAACTACAGCCAGTTGTTAAGTCTAGTTAAGGACAGACCGCAAAGCTTAACAGATGCGGAGCTCCATTAACTGCCTAGCCTCGGCCCTTTAGGTTACTACGGAAGTAAACAAACGGGTCACGTTGTTAGTGCAAGATTTTCGCTCCAGCCGAAAGGCCTGTTTAAGAAGAGGCTGCTCTCACACGGATGACTGACCCCAGCGTAAAATGGTCCTCTTTTTGTGATTTGTATTGTAGCCTGACATTTTAGAAAATTTATATAAATTTGGTGCCACAATATGCCACACTGGTACCAGTGCCGCAGCCGGCACAACAAACCTTCGCTTCCTTCAATCGCTACGCAAGTTTCGACTCCGCCGGCTTATTACCCGTTCACTCAACCTACCTATGAAATGCCGACGCAAGCCACCTACCGCCCGACTCACTTCACGGTTCCTTTGCATAAGCAAGTGCCCAGTCCGCAGTACGAACCTATTTCGCCCTCTTACCCACCGCCAGCTTCGCCAGACTATCAGCAATACAATTTGAGAAACACCAACCCCATAACCACCCCTATTCTCGATGCTATGGTGGCCCGAATCTTGAACACCGCCGAATACTATGTAAAAGGACGTTAAATTGCTGATTTTTTTCTGTTTTTCTACAATTGTTTGTCTCTGCTCAACGTTTTGTCCCGCCACACAAGCTTCTTTTTAATAATTCACTTGAATCATTTTAGCTAAAATGGCTGTTTCCTACGGAACCAGTTATCCAAAATAAGCATGGTATGATAGAGACTGGCACATGGCACTGGAAAAACAACCCCACTATGTCCCGTGTGAAAGCGACCAGCTTACAACCCGTCAGTAACCCATTCGAACCTATGGTGATCAGGATAGACAGAAAAATTAACCATCTTGATGCATTCTGGACATTAGAGGTTAGCCCCATACATGAGCAATCCAGGTTAACAGTAGGAATTGCCTCACCAAACGCTAGTATGATTTCATGTCTTTTCTACAATTTCAAACCTGTTCAAACCTATTTTATAGGACTAGATACTTTTGGACTAATCTGGACAGAAAAAGGGTGGGTTCACTACTCGAAGACTTAGGGTCTAGGGAAAACTACAGTAAACTTACAGTATACGGTACCGGTACCTAAGGTATATATCACATATACCGGCATCATATACGGTACCATCACCATATATGGTACGCCCGCGTTCACGGCCTGTGGTGGTACCATATATGGTACGAAATTTGAACAGAGTGGTACCATAAACGGCGTTAAGTGCCTGACTGTACTAGGGGAACAGTTATGACAACTACAACAACCAACTTCAGTCCCAAGGAAGACCATTTGGTGTGGCCGACATAAAAGCGCAAGAAGTGCTTTCGGAAATGAACAAGCAACACCAGTCCGGCTGGAAGGGCTAATCTGAATTCCGCGAGCAGGGATTCCCACAAATCAAAGGTCAGTTTAGACACAAGCAAGCTGATGTTGACCACGGTCCCTGTCACTGTACCCTGGCATACAAGCAGTTCAAAGGTCACCAACAGGAAAACAAAAGGCTGTGCCGACAAGTGGCCGAACTGTAAAGTCAAATGAAGATAGTTCAGGTTAAATGGTGTAAGATCAGATTGCTAGTCCTCGGTTGGTTAGGTTTCTTAAATTGTGCACATACTTAACACGCTGAGAGAAACAAACTGATGGCTTGTTGTCATCCAGGCCAATAAAAGTGGTTACTCACTCACTGCTGCGGCCATCTTTGCGTGGCCCAAGTATGCTCTTTCGTGGATCTCCCACAGCAGCAATGTCAACATTTTCTCGGATAACTAAAAGAGGTTTTTCTTTACTAACTTCATACAATAAACCATTTTGTAGAATAAAATTAAGAGAACGAAAGGTAGCTTCCGGGCTTGAACAGGGTTCGTCGGTAAGGTCAGTTAAAAGACCGATCCTCTTTGGCTGCCAAGGGAGTAATCTCTTGTGCAGGGGTCATAGATAACGACTATAGAGGAACTGTTTACGCCCTGCTATACAATGCAACAGACCAAGCTCAGCGTTTCCGCAAAGGGCGAACGCATAATTCAGCTTGTAATTTTACAATATTTGCAACCCATGCTCACACCTCAGACCACCCCCTTCACACCTACTGACCGCGGATCTGGAGCCTTAGGGCATTCCGACGATCCCCTCAGCATGTTCACTCCACAGCAGCTTACACAATTAGAATTAGAGCTCAGCTTCGAGGAGCTGGAGAAACAGCTTGAAGCAGAACTAGAGGAGGCTGAGTGACTACCTTACTAACCAGTTACTAACGCTTGACTAATACACATGGTACTTAACCAATTTTCGTTTTTCTAGTTGCCCTAACTTTCTTCATTTCTAGTTGCCTGATTATATTGTTTTTGTACCGATTACTCATGTTCGTTTTATATGCAATTCATTGTTGATTCATGTGCTATAATATTGCTCTTGTAATCGTACTTATCGCTTGGAAGAACCTCAAGTCGATCCCACTTCCATTCACTGAACAATCGAACACAACACTATCACTCAGAAGAATTACGATTGGAGTATCTCGACCAGGCATGAAAAAAAATATATATTTTCGAAATTCTCACGATTTCCTGGCATATCACTTACACAATACCTCAAAGGACGATGCTATATAACTTAACCTCAACCAACAACGGACAGGGCAGAATACTGAGATGAAGCCATCCAAGGAACTGTAAATTCGTTTCACATTACCCAATAACTCGATTTATTTTGTATATTACATAAGCCTATACCTACATTCTGTATACAGTCAAACCTCCATAAGTGCAACCTCCATAAGTGCAACACCTCCATAAGTGCAACGGTTTTCTGGGTCCCGAAATTTACCCTATCTTATAGCATTACAGTGCACCTCCATAAGTGCAACACCTCCGTAAGTGCAACTGCAACACTAAATCCTGGCACCAGCCAATCGATTAGAACCTCCGTAAGTGCAACACCTCCATAAGTGCAACGCGATTTCCGTAAGTGCAACGCGGCAGAGGGTAGGTGTAGGTCAATCAAATGTCTTTGTTCATTGGCCTGTTGCATAGAATCGCTACGTACGCCACCAGTTCACTTGCTACCGCTTGTTTGCCACTGGCTCGTTTTGTTTGAAACTCCTAAGATGTCCTCTTGTCCTAAAGTGGCTAGGAGAACCCAGACTGAACTGTCGCTTGAGAAGAAAATAGAGATCATTCGTCGGCAAGAGGCAGATAAGTCCTTGTCTTATCAGAAGCTAGCAGAGGCGTACGGTGTTGACAAGTCTACAATAAGTCGAATGCTAAAGAGGACAGATGAGCTTCTGTTGAAATGGGAAGAGCAGAACGCATCGGCAAAGAGGAAGCGAAAGCTGAAGAATTCGCCTTATTCCGAGCTCAATGCATTGATGAAGGACTGGTTCGATGTGGGGTGGAAAGTGTGCCAAGGATCGACTAACGATCAATTTCTGCTGTAATTTGGATGGCAGTGAAAAAGAGAAGCTCGTAATCGGGAAATCGAAAAAGCCACGCGCTTTCAAAAGCACTGACCCAACGCAACTCCCGGTTATTTGGCGGTCAAACTCTCGGGCCTGGATGACCCGAGATTTGTTCCACGAATTCCTTATCAGGTTCGATGGCAAGCTTGCAGAAGCTGAGACAGTTTGCTCTAGAAAGTGAACCTTCCCTAACAGCCAAGGTTCTAAACCTCCAGACTGAGTTTGAGCAGTTACAAATCGATCGCAAGCTTAAAAGCAAACGTCAAACAAGCATGCTTGACTATCTTAGCTGTAACTAGTGGTATTGAGAGTTCTGTTAAGTTTCTGGTCATGAAGTGCTTCTCGGTGTATTCTAAATGATAAAATACGAACAGAGAACCAGTTTTCACGCATTTTCCAGCAGTTTTGGACCACACCTCCATAAGTGCAACACCTCCATAAGTGCAACGAAATTTTGGGATATAGCATGTTGCACTTATGGAGGTTTGACTGTACTGTGTTTTTAGTTCTTTGTATGTTACCTGATCGCTGTTGTACTTATCGCTTACCTCATGTATCTGATTATTATTGTTCTTATTGTTTCTTTTGCGTCCTCATTTCCGTTCTTACAATAACCCCCTTTCTTATTATTTAAGTGTCGGGGCGCCACTTTTTTTTGGTTTGGAGGTGTGATGCCCCACGTTAAATCCTAATTTGCATAACCCGCTGTAACCTGCTTCCCATCCTTATTTGCATATGCTTTGGCTTCCTTTTTCTTGCTTAATTAGTTCACTTTGTTTGTACCTTGGTTGCTGTGGTAATGTTGCCTCCGTTTCTTTCTAGACTATAATTATGTGTCATGCGCATGCTGTATAGCACCTATTTTTGCTAATTATCTCAATGTAGAAGTTCTAGACTAATCTTTTGTAAGAATTCTCAGTACGTTCTATTTGCCCCGTTCTAAGTGAGTCGTGTGTTGTCCCCACTGTGTGTAACTCCGGTTCATTGGCTACAAACGGCGATTTGTGGAAAACAAATAACAAAGTAAACTGGGAGTATTGTGACGCTTTTTAGGTTTAGTTTAGAATTTAGAATGAGACCGTCGAGAGCACCGGCCGGACCACCTCGGCTTGGAGGCCTTGAACCTGTTTGAGAGCGAGTTAAAATTACTAGGAATGAAACACTAGAATATTTATAAACTTTATTTCACAATAACTCACCGACTCGTCGAAGCGACCGCTTGGGACGCAGCCGGGAAACCAGACTGTATAAAACTAAAAATTACACACCAATCGAAAGGGCCAGAAGAAAATGTGACAATGTACATTGGCCTAATAACGGCTCGTGACAAGACAGAATAATACGGCCCAGACGATTAAACCAATTTGGTAAACTGCAACTTAAGAAACGTAGACAAACTAAAGTGAACTAATTAAGCAATACAATTAGAGTGAACTGAAATAACTTATCATAATAATAGATAGGAAGGTGAACTGCGTCACACCTCCCAACGAAAAAGAAGTGGCGTCCCGACACTAAAAGTATAAGTTAATGGGTTAGGAATGAAACAAAATTAGGACGCTAAGCAACAGAAAACACGACTGGTGCATATACATATCTAGAAATTACCGTAGTCACATAGTGCACAACACAGTACGCCATTTTCAATACAAAATTTGTTTATAAGATACTGTAGGTGGATCCATCAGGGCTAGTCAATGCGTTACGCGCAGTGGTTGTCCTTTTCCTCACTATTCATCGACATTTTGTCCTTCAGGGTCCAGTGCCCAATCGATATGGAAAGTTTCTGTCGATAGTGTAGTGAATGTTTGTTGGCCTTTGATAAATACCGATTGACAAGGATGTGTGTGAATCACCACACAATTGCAACTGTCTGGCAATGAAGTAGCACGTACAGATATCTTAAGATTATCATAAGATTAGCACAAAAGAAATTCTAGAATTATCAACAGGACCAAGACTTAAAGTAGCCAATAAACAACGGTTTTCGTATGTTATGCAAGGAGAATACATAATAGTTGAAGGAACGGAAGAATTGTAAGTGCAATAACAAAAAGTTTGTTAGCTAAACGAAATTTTGCTAGTTGATTAGTGACGTTAGTTATGTGGTTCAAGGATAGCCAGGACTGGCTTCCGAGAAGGCAATTGAGCTGCGTTGGCTTGGCGTGTTCTTGGTCATAACACGTTCAGCTTCTGCAAGCTCTACTTCAAGCTGCTTTGTTAGCTCTTCAAAGCTAAGTTCAAGATCTAGTTGGGTTATTTCTTCTTGTGTGAATACCTCTAGAAAGTCATTGCTGTGCCCAAAGGCACCTGACCCACGCTCCGTTGGGGGTGGCGGGTCAGTTTGCAACCGTATTAGAGGTTGACAGTACGGTAATACTAATAACTGTATTATCCGCTCGCCTCTGGCGAGGAAATGCAAGTGATCTGTAGTATTATATAGGACGGCGTACACAGTCCCCTGGTAATCATTATCGATTACGCCAGCACATGATATGATCCCTTTCGCTGCCATGGAAGATCTGTCCATTAGCTGGCCATAGTAACCAGCTGGCAGCTGAAAGCTTAGGCCAAGGTCGATCTTGGTAACCGTTTGTGGCAACAAACGCACATCCATAGGGGTGGCTAAATCCAACCCTACCGATCCACGCGTAGCAAAACGCGGTGGGATGCCATCTGCGGCCATAGTAAACTTGTAATCTAACACTGGTACCGCAGGTGGTTCTTCAATCGCTGTAACCAGGATCTGTGAATTTTACTTTGGTAGCCTGTATGGCCACATCCTTATTCAGACTCTGAGGACCTCCATAGTTAGTTGTAGTTGTTGTGAAACTACATTTAGGAGGTGGTACTTGCGTTTCTAGCAAAAGGCGTCGCTGCTCTAACCTATGATTGAGCTCTTCATCAAAACTAGAAAAGTTTGGTGTTGATCCATCAGAAGCTCGGCGTCTGAGGATTGAAGGGCCCGGATTAGTTGGGTCTTGCGTATAATTGACCGTTGGGTCATATCGAACAATCGTGGTTGAGACTTTCTGTTTCTCAACCTCAGCTGGGATGAACACATCCTCTTCCAGATGAGGGTGATAAATGCTTGGACGGCTCGTAGGTCCTACTGAGCCACTGGATGATTTTCTCATCCAAGACATAAAAGTTTTAAAGGGAGTTTTTGGTTCGAAATCTAGAAACGTTGCGTTGTCAATCGTTGCACCCTGTTGCACGTTGCCGGTAGGGGCTGATGCAACGAAGCGAGTAGGGTAAGTCTGGCCTACAGTCTCGTAGGACTGTTCTGAGGAACACTCGACTTCAGGGGCAACTGGCGTTGCTGTTGCTGGAGTCAACCTATGCTTGGGCGACCCGAACAACACATTCAACCTTCGTGTCTCAGTTAGCTCATTGTGCTGACCATAGGCAGTCAGTTGAGACCGTATAGCGAATGTAGCTTTCGCGTTTGGATTTATAACTAGTGGAAGTATCTGCAGGTGGTCAGATGGGAGCATGTTAAATGCTATTTGACCCATTTTGTAGTCAATTGTTACTGCATTCAACCATCGTAGGAAGTCAATTCCTAGTGTAAGGCCATGGTCGGAGTCAACGACATACTGTATATAGCAATGATGTAAGATTGACAGATAGCCAATCGCAAGGTCTAGGCAGGTTAAAACCTTACTCTCTGATGTATGCCCTGTGGCCGACACAAACTCAGTACCATTTTGTAATCGCTGAGAGATTTCAATTACATCCTCAAACCGTGTTGAAATTAGGGAGGCGTTGGCGCCTGTATCTATTAAAGCAAGCATATAAACTCCGTTTGCAGAAAGTTCGATGTATGACGAAAGTGGAAGGAAAATAGGTTTAGTTGGAACATGCTTGTTTAAAACTGAATCAGAAACTGAAGTTCGGTGCAAATTAGGGTGCTGATAAAAACTAGAACCTGCACAGTTAACCTCGGTCATTATTAGCATATAATTAACGGGTTTCTTTGAACTTGTTGTTGACACGAGTACTGGAGGTTGCCTTGATCGAAGATTATAAGTATGATTTGGTGGGAACTCTAGAACTTGGCTTGTAGTTGCTTCTGTTGGCTGAAAATCAGGCACATATGATGGCGGACACACTTTTAAATCATTAAGATTTATCCATGACGTTTTCATGTTTGGTAATTCAATTTGCGCATTGCAGTCAGTGATTTTAGTTACTTTATAGGGTCCCACCCAATGGTCCCTATCAAGTTTCTTTGTCAGGCCTGTTGTGACGGCAGGATGCTTACGTAAGACAAGATCGCCTTCTTTAATCTCACTTTGATGGCTATTTTTATTATAGTTCCTGGTCTGTTTAGCCTGTGCTACCTCTATATTCGCACGGGCTACAGACCAAGCATCCTGTAAATGGTATTTTAAGTCAGTGAAATAATCGACAGTGTCCACATAGAGCTTGTTGGGAGTTCTCCACACTGTGTCTAAGGGGACACGTGGCTCTCTTCCGAACATTAGTTGGAATGGGCTTAGTTTTGTGCTTTCATGAATACTGATTCGGTACGCATACAGACAAAGTGGGAGATATCGGTCCCAGTCTCGTTGGTTCCTCTCAACATACATAGAAAGCACTTGGCACAACGTACCATTGAACCTTTCGACTAGCCCATCGCATAGTCTTCGCTGGACTCTTACGTGTATTACATATTTCACAATTTTGACAATATGTTTTCACAGCATCATTTAATTGCGGCCAATAATAACGCCTTGATATTTTGTCAAGTGTCTTTCTTTGGCCTAAGTGTCCTCCTGTTAGTGGTTCTTTATGCATCATATCCAATATTTTGGTATGAAGGTGATGGGGTACCACTACACGTTGAGTACTAGATCCAACCTTTTGCTTACTGCGTGTGTTGATCTGTTTGACGATCAATATCCCGTCTGAGAGTTCGTAGTCTAAAGCTAGTCTCTTAATTCGCGTGGCCTCAGTCTCCTCTTCCGATAACTCATTGTTTCTGAGGTAATTAATGACAGCTTTGAGTTCAGGATCTAAACTTTGTTTTCCTTCTAAATCCTTGTTAACGAGTGCTGTCACAGTAACTTGCGGGTAATCAGTAGTAAGCGTCAAAACATAATGTGCTTCGGTGGGGCTGAAAGTCACATTTGTTGCATGTTTACTACCTGATATGTACGAAGATTGAAGGCTCATTGGAAGTACCTGTTGAAGGTACTCGCCATTTGGAGTCTCTTCAGTAGCACAATTAAAATTAGTCTCACAAAAACTAGAAACGTTGGAAATACATGCTTGGGTACTAACTGAGTTCGAGCCTTGGTTCGCCACTTTTGAGGTTGGTAAGCTATTTGGAGAACCAATCTCTTCGAGAGTAACTAGCATAGGCGATTGACGCCGTGAAAGTGCATCAGCATTCGCATTCTGTTTCCCAGGACGATATTCTATGTCCATATTGTATTCCTGCAACAGCATAGACCATTTGGATAATGGTCCAGACTTATCTTTCGTTTTAAGCAGGTATTTCAAAGGGGCGTGATCTACAATGGCTGTGAATGGCTTACCATACAGATAGGGCCGGAAATGTCGTACAGCCCAAACCAGGGCTAAGGCTTCTCTCTGTACAGTTTCGAGCTTCAATTCACTTCCCTTCAAATCACGACTAGCGTATGTAACGGGTCTGATTGTTTCAGTATCCCCTACCTTCTGGCTCAAAACTGCTCCTAATCCTGTACCACTGGCATCAGTATATAAAATAAAAGGTTTGTTGAAGTTTGGATAAGCTAACACTTCAGAACTAGAAAGTTTGTCCTTTAAAGTTTGGAAGGATTTCTTTGGAGCATCGTTCAATTCAAACTGCAGTTGATTTCCAGTTTGGTAATACTTGCAAAATTATGAATTAAACGGCGATAATATCCTGCTAAACCTAAAAATTGTCGAATTTCAGTATGACTTTTCGGCATTGGCCAATTACATACGACGATTTGTGTTACTGCCCTTGGCAGCATGGATAATTTGATTAGTAGTGAAAACTAGAACGTTGCTCTCTGCAGAGGCCCTGAATTTAACTCAGACACTTAATAAGGCCTAAAATCGCCGCGTCGGTGGCTCAGTGGGTAGCTCGCTGCCTCTGAGTCACGGCGGCCGCTGCATCCCTAGTGGTTGTAGTGGTTCATCCTCTCGGCGTGGCAAGTTTCTTGCTGCAAAGAGTTGGTCGTCGGCACAACGCTCCACCCAGGCCACCGAAAGCTGGTTACAGCGAGTAGATAAAATGGGAACCAACTGGATCTGCCATAGCACCGAAGCCGCTCCTACAGCATGCCAACTTGGAGAAAGATCAATGACGTCAAGTGCTGGCTGAGACGACACAAGGACCGGTTTAGTCCTCTTCGGCCGGGCAGTGGACGCTGTCAGCACTATGACGTCAATGCGCCAGGCGCTCTCTTAGTAACCTGGCGCCCAACAGCATGGCTAGAGCAGGGATGTGAGGTGGGAAAAAAACACCGGAAAAAAACTGTTTTTTTCCGGAAAAAAACCGGTTTTTTTCCTAAGGGTCGGAAAAAAACATAAATCGCGGAAAAAAACTCAAGTTAAAAATAGCTAATTTACGTCATTTTTCGTTTAAAAAATGGACTTTTGCTATGTATAATAGGCCATACTGACTCAAAACTGTTAGAAAAACAACAAAAAAGACCAAATTTGGCATGAAAAAACAAAAATGCAAACTGCTGTAAGAAAATTTGCATATAGCGTTATTTATGGAACCTGTCAGGCACTGTTTCATGCCTGTTTCGTGATTTATATCAATGTAACACGTGTATTTCTGGTCTAACAAGACTGAGGAAGGCGCTAGAAAGCGTTAGGAATCATAAAACCAGCCTAGGATACTCAGAACTTGGGCTGGAGTTTTTTTCCGCGATTTAGGAAAAAAACCGGAAAAAAACCGGAAAAAAACTGGAAAAAAACAGGCCGAGGTTTTTTTCGGAAAAATATACAACCCTGGGCTAGAGTGGGTTGGCAGTGATAGAAGGGAAACGTCCGAGATGACGAAACACGGGGGTTGCGCAATGGATCGCAAGGTCTGAGCGTAGGGCTGTAAAAGCCCCCCCGCACATCGGATCGGAAGGCCTAAAATCGAATTTATATGTTGCGATTGTCTCATCTTGGAAGACGATTGTCCCAAACTTGAGTTCAAGAGGTCAGAAAAGTATTCTGTGTACTGTATATACATCACAATGACCAGAGAGCACTCATATCCCAATCGCTGGAAGCATCAATTATAATGATTTCTTCTGCGTTTCCGATGGTCAGGTTCACACAGTTCTGACCTGAACTGTTGATCTGCTTTAACAGATAATCCATTAAATCGTACCCACTGAATTGGTTTATTAGTATGCTCAATTCTAGAACAATGTTCTTTGATGCAATAGCCAATACTGTCAATACAGTTGTCTGCAATGATACAGTCGGAATAGTTCTGGATTGTCCCTTGCATGTCTAGTCTATTTGATTGCACACAGCAATTGATTAGTTCTGGATTGCTTTGCGTGTCTATACCATCCGATGTTGTCCATTCAGCCTCATCAAAGAAGCTGCTTAGGTTTCCCAAAGATTCAAGGTTGTCTTCTCCAAGGAAGTTGATGTTTTCATCAGCATATTCAAAACTAGAAGAAGCGGAAGTTGTGTCCTCAGAGCTCCAATCGATATCATTCCATTCAATTTCAAAGGTAGGGTGCTCAAGTACATAATCTTTTGTCGATGATTTGCAGTTAGGTTCAGAAGCATTGTCCATTTGCTCAAGCCATAAGGCTGCCTGCTTAGCACTGTTTTCAAGGTGTGCATTTGTTCCTTTACTGCTTCTGTTATCAACAGAGTACATCTGAGCAGACTTCATCACTGATCTGCATTTAGACTCACTATAATCAACTTGAACTTCAGAGCTACTAATTTGCTGAGAATTTGCCTCAGAATCTCTTTCTTTCTGTTCCATATCACATACTCCAATTTCATTCTCTTGAAACAAGTTGTTCAAAATCTCTGAAAAGTCCACACTGCTTTGACTAGTATTTTCTTCGGTGCATTCAATGCTACAAGCAGTGACTGTTGTGTTTGTTGAATTGGCAATATCACTGACCTGTCTCTGGGAAAGTGAGTTAGTTTGGTTTGCTACCAAAGCTGAATTAGAACCTGATGTCAGTTGCTCAGAGGTTACATTTGGACATGGCACACTACTTGAATATGAGCTAGATGTCACCAATGCATAGTGTGCTTGCATTTCTGCCAGCTTTAGACTGACATCGTTAGCATCTGTTTCATTTATATCTGCACACTCTGAATCGGTCGCATTTCTTTTCACATGTTTTTGCTCATCATCAGAGAACATAGCCTTCAGTTCGTTATTGAAGCTCAGTACAACATCATTCTCATTGCTGCCTGACAATGGGAGCACTTGGTTCCATGTACAAATGCGATTTGTAGGTTTCATATGAAGTCTTGGAGCGCTACTAAAGTATTCAGATTGATTGACAATTTGACTGCTTATATCAACGTCAGCTGGTATTACAGTATCTAATGTGTTGTGGCAGTTTCTTACACCAAATTGCTCATGCTGAATACGCGATTCACATTGATATTGCAACTGCCGTTGTGGACCATCCCATTCTTTGTGTGCTCTTAAATCAAGTGCACCACTTTTCCTACTCTTTGCCATTTTGCTTTGATTCTGAGCTTTTCCATGACTACACCAATATTTTCCTTTCTGGGCACAGATGTGACATACCTGTGTCCCTTGTTCAAGATTTGGTTGGGCATGAGAATGCTGAACTTTCCTTTTATGACCTGCCATTTGAGATTCCAGCTCAAAATTTGACTGGGGATTGGAGAAGCTGTTCATCGATGATGACTGTCTTGCCGCCTTTCTACAGTTCATTTCAGGGATACCATTGTCTCTCTCATTCTTGTTAACCTGTAGGCTGTTGCAAGTGCTACCATTAGTTTTGATTTGCTCATGTCTCGATAGTTTGTTACTCAAAGCGGGTTTTTGAAATACTGGAGCTACCAAACTACTACAGCTCAACTGTCTAACTTGCTCCTCTAAACGCTCGATCTGTGCCTGAAGGTTAGGTCTTTGTGCTTCAACTGTATGAGGGTATACTGGAGTTACATGTGGCTTTTGTTGAACAACGCCAACTGTGTTCTGGCCTGTTAAACGATTTGGTTGTTTAACCCAGCAGTCGTGCTGAAGATGACCTCTTTCACCACACTGGTAACACAAAGGCTGATTCAAATTCCTGACTCGTCTATGAGAAAACTTCCTTGCTTCAGATCTGACTCTATTAGATCGGTCAGGTTGATAATTGTTTATATGCAGTTGCTTCTGACATTTCAGAGCATCTGTGACAGCAGTTGTCAATTGATCACATAATGCAAAAACTAGAGAATCAGGAAGGATACCAAAACTAGAATTATTCGTGATTGTGTCTGCATTTGTTGTGCCAACAAATCCAGAGTATGGTCCTTTTTGAGTGGGAAGGACTCCGTGCATGTCCTGGAGGGCTGTTTCAGCACGTTGCGCCACCTCTTCCATTTCTGCCATCGCTTGCACATTTGGCGCCATGTTGACGTAAAACTTAATGCTAGGCTTGAGGCCATTCTGGTAAAGTGCCAACAAGAGGCTTTCAAATTCCGCAGGGTTGCCCTGAGGCATTGCTGCCCTTAGCCGCTTCCTTAACCGGGTCGAGAAGGCAATCACATCCTCATCTTCTCGCTGGCGCATCGCCATTACATCTGCGATACAACGCCTCTGATATGCGGGCGACTCAAACCGAGCTCGCATTGCAGCAACTAAAAGCTCAAAATTTCCCTTGTCCGCGTTCGGCAGTGCCGAATATGCATCTGCTGCATGTTTCACAAAATAAAATGGCAGTGCCTGCAATTTGACAGCCTCATTAACACCTAGACAATTAGTGATTAGCGTGAACTCATTATAGAAAGTATTGAAACTTTCCTCAGGTGTCCCTCCAAACTTGGAACAGAGTGTACCAGCTCCAGTTATGAGAGTCTGGAGCGGTGTGACTCTACCGGCAACATCAACTGCTTGTTGCAGCGTATGGTTACGCTCATCTAAGTACTGTACTTGCTGATACAATCTCTGTACTGTGTCATTCAACACATCTACTGGGTCAGCTCCCGCTTGTGCCATTCTGGTAACTCGTGTCTCTCCTGGTCGTGGCTTTTTCCTTTTAGAACTATCCGCCACCTTAGAACCGTGACTAGAGATACGAGTTTTACTCCGCAAATTATAACCACTGTTTGCGGCCACTTTGTCGCCTAATTCCGGCTACCTGTTTGCCCTAGGCTACAGTACGTTAGGTCCGTGGGACTATTCTCTCCCACTGTCTAGAAATGATTAGCAGTTGCCCAAATTCTAGAATGTTCTTGCACTCTGTGTGCAAGAAATTAAGTCACTCCCAAAATCGATAATCTGTTTATTAGGGGGCCAAAACTAGAATTTCACTGTTTCAGATTATCGATCAGGCTCCCAAATCCAGTGCAATAGCAGTTGGATTTAGCCCTAACAACCAGTCTGGTACACCACGCACTCAAACAAATCCAAGCCTCACCACCGTTAGCAATCCTTACGTTTTAGTTCTCAAAAATCTAGAATAGACCGGTCTCGAAAGCGCCACCAGGGAATTTTAGCAAATCCCGGTCGTGAATGGGAGTTTTCTCTCCCGGTCGTCTCCTCCAAAAAGATGTGACGCTTTTTAGGTTTAGTTTAGAATTTAGAATGAGACCGTCGAGAGCACCGGCCGGACCACCTCGGCTTGGAGGCCTTGAACCTGTTTGAGAGCGAGTTAAAATTACTAGGAATGAAACACTAGAATATTTATAAACTTTATTTCACAATAACTCACCGACTCGTCGAAGCGACCGCTTGGGACGCAGCCGGGAAACCAGACTGTATAAAACTAAAAATTACACACCAATCGAAAGGGCCAGAAGAAAATGTGACAATGTACATTGGCCTAATAACGGCTCGTGACAAGACAGAATAATACGGCCCAGACGATTAAACCAATTTGGTAAACTGCAACTTAAGAAACGTAGACAAACTAAAGTGAACTAATTAAGCAATACAATTAGAGTGAACTGAAATAACTTATCATAATAATAGATAGGAAGGTGAACTGCGTCACAGTATAGTGGAGGTGGTTTTTAGTTGGTGCGAGTACGAGGCCACTAATTGCTACCTTATGGGTAGGGAACGACCAGAACCGGATTTTTGGGTCCGATCGGAATCGGAACTCAAGTACAGTTCCGAATCGGAATTTTTCGGAATCGGAACTTTTTTGAAAATCGGCTTAAAATTTTGGAATAACCTGTTTTTGGCAAAGAAACAGTGTTTATGCAACCATCCTTTACAATTCCATGCAAACATCCAGTACAAATCACCATGTCAAATGATAACAATGCATTAAAATCGCCAACCATCAATAGGTAAAATTCAAAGCGCGTAAATTATACTTTAAAAACAACAATTTTTCAACAATTTCAGTAGAGTGCGTGCGAACTGGTATTGAGTAGTGGGTGTATTGGGGGTGTTTTCCAGGTTTGGTATAGGGTTTTTTTATGCCCCAATGCCCAATACTAATTAGGACCTACTAAAATCGCTGTTGAACTGAAAAACTGACCTGGAAAAATCGAAAAGATTGGCCTATGATTACAGTAGGTATAGAAAACCGTTTTTGCGTTAATAAACTAAAGGTTAAGAATGTCTTATACTGTCCGCTTTTCTGATTAGTACACCAGTAATTAGCGCAATTTCTCTGCTCTTATCTAAGATAAACGTTTGTAATTCAATTTAAATTTGTCATTTTAGTGATACAGAATGTATTAGTACTGTACCCAGGGGGTGCGGTCTGGTACACCCCTTTCCGGTATTGGGGTCTCAGGTATTGGTATTGGGTCTTTCAGGTATTGTTCGCACTCTATTTTTCATGCTTCAAGTGACTTCTGTCGCCTTCCAAAATGTGTTTTGCCACTATAAACGCCCGTTCACTGGCTTTGATCAAAATCTTTGAGGCGTTTGAAGACTGCCGAGTTCTTCAGACTCAGGTGCTTCCACAACGGAGTAGTGCTAACTTTTATTTTTTACTTAGTGGGATTACAGTAGGTCATGGATTACTAAACTATGCAGATTGTCGATTGCACAGCAAAGAAGACACGCAATAGTACGCATAGAATTGGTGTTTGATTTCCTAAAAATTTAGCCAAAATTCCGAAAAATTCCGAGACCTCTGAGTTCGGAATCGGAATCGGAATCGGAACTGCCAGTTCCGATCGGAATCGGAATCGGAATTCCAGTCGTTCCCTACTTATGGGGCATGGGTGTACAAACGACGTGGAGAGCCACAGATCGAATCCACTGCGGGTCCTGTGAGTATATGGTATTTTACACCGGTCCCATCCCTACTTGTATGTCTGTCCAGGTGTTCAGATAAAATAGGTGTTTGAAGTGTTTCTAATATTTCAGCCCGAGAAGAGACAGAAACGCGCCAAGAGAATGTTCTCCACCTCTGTTGACGAGGGCGACCACGATGAAGAAGAGGTAGCTATAATAGTCAAAAATGCCAGTTGAAAGACGGTACCTTTCTGATTTGGAAAGTAAACAAAACAGAAAATTGCGAATTTTTAAAGTGGACAGCATTACAGGGCCAGTTATTAGGACGTGACTGGTTGTCTAGTGATGGTAATCTAGAACTCGCGCACAGAAATAAAATAACTGCTACTAACTGTAATGGTGAAACAGTCCTAATCTCAGACCAAGGCATACCCTTTGTTAAAAAGTCAGTTAGGTGCAGTACATTCAGGGCTGTACCTGTCGTTTCTCCACCGGTGTGTGTCAAACCGCTCCAGGTGGCTGTTCAGTCTAATGGCAAAAAGCGACTCGTTTTGGACCTTACCTATGTTAATCGTTTTGTTTGGAAGCACTCATTTCGTCTGGATGGTCTCTACTACTGTTGCTAAGTAAATTTATTTGAAATATAATTTAATAAAATAAATAAATAAATTTAATTATAATTTATTTACCAAACAATTTATTTGTATTAGTAAATTTATAAAAAATATAATTAAAATTAAACTTATAATTTACTTACCAAATAATTTGCTTGTATTAGTAAATTTCTAAAAAATATAATTAAAATTATAATTATAATTTACTTAGCAACAGTAGTCTCTACATGACGACTAACGGTGTCATTATCACCGCTCTTGTCTGATAGTTTATTTAAGCCGCGCAATATACTCACTGTCCATCCTATGTATTACAGAGACTTAGACTAACGTTGAGTCAATGACGCTGTTGTGCTTTTACAAATGGTTATACTGTTGTGACAGACAGGCAAGGAGGCGAGGTGGTCGTTTCCATCCCCTCACACCGAATTTTGCTTTGGTAGTTAAGTAAGGGTGATGAGTTTGAAGCTGACTGCTTCCTAATGGGCCGGACAGTTAGAGTGATTGTTGTTTACCGAAAACCATTGGTTTACATAATGGAACCAACCAACAACTTACTAATTGAGTTTCGAAATTACATTAGTCAAACAGCTTCCCCGCACAGTGATAATATGTTGGCCCATCCGTGGAATACAATGCATTTTACAGCATTCTGTGTGACAAATTTTAGATTAAGTCGTTGACAATAACTTTATACTAATTTTGTCATTGGGACAATTAAGTGCCATCTTTGTCGGCTTCAGCAGTGGGTTCTATTCTATTCTGCTGCTACGGACGACGAGCGCGACCGGCTGTTCCTACACCCGGACGACCTCCCTTCTTCTCGACTTTTCTCCTTTTCTTTTGCTATGAATCCTCGTCGTCAACAATCTGACCGATTGGGCGGGTAGTGAGGCCGGTAGTCATTATATTTGCGGTCTGTTTTCGAAATGACAAAGTAGAATTCGGGTTCTACCAAAGCTCCTGCTCACTCTTATCCCCAAACACTGCACATTGATCTTGAATATTCTAACCATCTGGCCTCCCACACGCCCCAAGTCCGCGTACTCTTCTTTAATAGAGTAACGCTCGGAAACGGCTATAAATAAAAACAACATGGGTTTTTTTAGAAAAAACTATTTTCACTCAATCACTCACTACCATACAAAAGACTAATTTAAGGCAAGATTACTTACTTACGCCGCCACCTCTGTCCTGTCGTCCTTTCCTGGTAACATCATCTGCCTCACTTCCTGGTCTGCCCCTGCACACTGATCTGTTGCGACATGGCCATGGTTAACTCCTGTCACGTTGGGCTAACCACCCTGTACGGTCGCCACGGGCGCAGTACATTGTTGTTTTCCGCCTCAAGGATTTGGAACTCCCTTCCTAATTTCGCCGTCTCAACTCCTTTTAGCAAATTTAGGAATTTGTTTTTAATTACGTCTTTAAGGATATGTTATGGCAGAAGGATTGTCTATATCTGTAAATTAGTTGTTATGTGTGTTGTGTATCCTCCTGCCGTTTTACCTGCTGGGTGTCTGGCGTTACATTGGAGTAAACTCTGTTTGTCTGTCACATTTTACTTTACACACTCACAACCTGAGAGAGAAATCAGAAGACTTACCTAGAATCAAAGATAAATTGAGAGAGAAGGAATTTAATGAAAGGTTGAGAGAGAGAGAGCGATACGAGTTATTTGAAGAGAAATAGAGACACAAGAGAACCGCAGGAGAAGATAAAGAGAGGAAAGCGCAGCGACATAGATAGAAAAGGCAGACACCGGCCCTTTATGCTGCAGACTATGTTTGCTGTAGATAAAGACGGCCTCTCAACGGCACCAAAAAAGACAGCTATTGCGCTTATGAAAACAAAAATATTTCGATTAATTGAACGGTGACCACTAGAGTGCGAACAATACCTGAAAAACCCAATACCCAATCCCAATACCTGAGACCCTCAATACCCTAATACCCAATACTTGTGTAGCTGAGCCAAAAATTGCATTTCAGTGAACAAGTACATTCCAGTGGTGTACACAGTCTTTCACAGGGATTAAAATTTCGAAGAGGCCTTGTGTCAATGCACATGTGTTTTTGACGATTTATTTGTTTTGTGTTTACCGTAATCTGGCGCCTACTGTCAAGGCGAGACCATTTCTTACCTTTCGTTTGGCCAATGCACTTTGTGTGATTTCTGATTTGGGAGTTGAAAGAAATCGTTGTTCGTGAGCTGTGAACTGTTCGGTTCTGAAGTAAAGTGAAGGAAGGAGGTACGTAATTGTGGGCTCACTTAGTTTACGTCGTCGCACTAGTTAATCACAACGAATAATTACTTCTGTTCAGGGTAGTGTTCGGTAGAGAACAAATAGCAATTGAGCTGACCGACTCGGCTACACAACCGGCTCGGACAAGTGGTGCCTAGTCAACCTGGTCGAATCAACTTGATAATGGTCCGTGCTACTAGACCGCAAGGACGGGCGAATAAACAAAAGCGGTGAGTGTGTCTATTAGTGCGCCTGCTGTACCTAGTGCTTAGCGTAGTATGCCGCCAATGAAACGCACGCCTCCTCAGCCTAAGGGAGGCAAAGGGACGAATAAAACGCCTGATAATGCGTCTTCCATTGGCCCGCCCTATACTCGCGAGCAACGTCGCGATTATTTAATTCAGGAGACGCAAAAGCTAGAGAACCGAATAAACTATCTCGCAGCAAAGGCTAAAGAAGTTACTTTGGCGTTCAATTCTAGGCCTGAGACTCTGAAGTTAGCTGAACGTCAATCCCAGTGTAATGACCTAATTCTAGAGCTTAAAGCAGCTCTCGTAGGACTAGCTAATCTCGGCAACGATTTAATTCCCCTACTTAAATCACTAGGCGAAGATCCTAAGCATTTCGAAGGCTTAAAGCTGCGCCTAGAAGCTGTCGCTAATCAATCGTTAGCTGAGTTAGAGCAGTTTTCCCCCCAGTTTTCTCAAACGGATCCAGACCCTGTAGAATCGGCAGACGAAGACTACTTGTCGCCGGTAGGTACCCAAACCTACAACTTCGAGAGTCATCTACCAGCTCCTACAGAGGAGGTGGATAGAAACGTAGAACTAGATGTAGATGCCCCAGTAGCAGGCCCTGCGGTGGCCACGACTCTCGACCCTAATGTTGCAGCCCTAATTTCCGTTATGCAACAGCAGCACATAGACCAGATGAAGTTGCTTAGCCAGCAACATAGCGAGTTGCTAAGGCAATCTGAGAAACGCTTTGAGACTACTGTAGGTAATCTTGAGCTTCTAGTCAGACAGCAAGCTGAATCAAACACAGCTCATGTGGTCCGCTGCTTAGAGCAGATTGATAGGCTAAACGATAGACTAAATCAGGGACCAGCTGTACCAAAGTACTAAACTAGTACTAAACCAGAAGTTTGACCTCTCAAGCCGATGCCCCACCCTCATTAGGCATAAATGAGCTCGGACAGAATAGGGTATTTTGACTTATTTTAATGACAAATAAGCCAAAAAGCTTGACTTTAGTAGAACATCCGACGTTTTGTTTACCACCCTTTCAACCACCCATCAGCCCGGCGGTACCCCCTCAGGATTTGAAAATTTGTTTGTTTGTTTGTTTATGAGTTCCACTGCCCTTTCGGACAGCTCAGGACACCCCTCGCTCTTTTCGGAGCCCTTCAACGGGGTAGCCATGTCTACAAACAAACAACCCTCCCCTTTGCTGCCAATAGGTGCAACGGCAGCGCGGTTTGGTTCCCATTTACCTACTGGGCATCACCGGCTTTCGGCGGTCTGGATTGGGCTTTACGTTGACTACTTCCAGTCGCTTCGACCAGTTTCGAACCCACAAACAACCGCTCTCACAGATGCCGGGGCCGCCGTGACACATGGGTTTGCCACCCTTCAGCCAGAAACAAGCCCATGCCTGCTTCTGCCCTCCTGCTTCAAGTGTGCTGAGTGAGCAGCTCTTCAGTGTTGCTGCAGACATTTAAGAACATCATCGCTGCTGTCTAAGAATGCCGAGAAATTGATGTTTTTGAGAGCTATCATACCACTGTTTGGTTTTGACTATACCATCGATTTCTGAGTTGTCCAGGAAAAACTGTTTTTTTACTGTTCCAGAGAAATAAACTTGGTGTAAGTTTTGTTTTTTCATGCTTTTCCGCAAGCAAAAATATCGAAAATATCGCTGCGAAATATCGCGATATCGATATCGATATTGGAAAAAGGGTCGATATATCGACTTTTCGATATCGATATCGATATATCGTCGAAACCCTAATTACAACCTCTACTTGTGCCTGCTACACGTCTGGAGGCACCACAGTTGAACGCAGACCCACTTGTTTTGTTTGCCAGCACCCGGGGCTCTGCTGGTCAAGTCAACTTTGGCTTGGGTTTTGGTCCACAAAAACAGGCATTGAGCACATACGAATTGCCACGAAGCGAACCAGTGAGGAAGATCTGACCAGAATAGTCAGAGACAGAAACGTTACCACCTGAGAACTGAGTGGAATAACCCATATTTGCGG
>JASANB010004901.1:0-15453 GCA_030248155.1 Sabatieria punctata | reverse complement strand
TACATGTAATAAATTTCATTCTTTCTGTTTCTCACTATATCTAACTTATGCTGCAATGTGAAGTTCAGCTTCCAACAGCTCTAAAAGTACATTTTAAATCTGGGGATTTTTGGGGGTGGTTCTGGAATGTTCTGGGGGAATTTTTTCTCTGATTTAGTAATTTTTGGTCTGCAGACCTGGCAACACTGGAGTCGGGATCCTAGCTTAAGAAACGAATGAAGGGTGATCGTTTGAATGAGGGTGTCAGAGCTATCAAAATGAGCCCGAAAATTGCTGCCGACCCAACTTCGAGGGGGTGTAGCTCCGGTTACAAGGGGTTGCTGATGGCCGGGCATGGGGTTGGTCTTCGACTGTGCTCTCTTTAACAGTTATTAATATCAGCCAGATCCGTGATGACCTTGCTTGTTCTGTCTCTGCAACCAAAGCTGACTTTCTCGCAAAATCCATGTTAAATCGGAGGGGGTCGGAAAAATCGTCTCGGGGGTTGGGGCAGACCCCAAACATGTATGTTTGTTTATTAATTGCAATATGTCTATTCCAGATATTTTCATTGTGAGCTGCAGTGTCTGTTTTTTTCGGCACCAAAACAAAATACGAAAGGTTTGCCTTAGCTGTCTTAATTATAGCATATGTACAAAGTACAGTACATGTAACTGGTCCGGGCCGGGGAGTGGTTTGCTTGCCAGATGTGGTTGGTTTCGCACAGGGAGGGAGTCCAAAATTGCGAAAAGCTCTAAAACGTTGACCCCCACCCTGGCAGAAACCCACTCCCCACCGCCGGCACGTAGTCATACATGTAACAGCTCCGGGCCGACCTGGGGGAGGGGTAGGGGGAGGGGGTTTTCCTCAGGTTGCGGGTGGAGGAGGGTCCAAAAATTTCAAAAAGCTCCAAAACGCCGCTCCCCGCGGGAAATGCGTTTATTTTTGCACGTTTTTCAGTGAGCAGGCTAAAAATCGCTATTTTAAGCTGCCGAATAACGTTTTAGAGCTAAAAACAAGCAAAAAATGACAAAAATGGCTTCCAAAACCCCGATTTCTCTTAAATATCAGCAGTGGAAACGCCAAATTCGGTTTCCAAAGGCTTTTCGAAGCGAATTTTAGGCTAAAAATTAGTGATTTCTGAGCCAGTTTGTTAGTACGTACTGCAGCCACTACTGGTACTTGTATTTTTGGGTGGGGGTCCACTTAACCGGTCTCGGTGAGGGTGAGTGGGTTTGAACTCTTTCAGCAGGGGGATAACCCCCCAAACCTCTCCTAGTACATAGTACTTGTATAAACTACAGGCTTCTCTGAAATTTGCGGGGAAAAAGACGCTTTCCGAATCGAGATTCTGGATTCTGCCTTCCAGTTTCCTGGCTTTCTGTATCAACCACGAGTTCAGCACTTTTGAAGTACGTAGGTAGCTACATTTGTACGCACGGACTGTTATAAATGTAGAGTGGTGTGTGCTACCTAAATAATGTACAGTAGCAAGCAAGAACTTTTACGAACGACTCTATCGGGCGCTGAGTCATACATGTCGTTGGGGGGTAAAGGGGTGGCCGGCCCCCCAAGCCCGATTTTTCGGCAAAAGCCCCCCGCCAGCGGATTTTTTGGGGGGGGGGGGCGACCTGAAAACCCACTTTTGGATTCAAACTAAAGAAAATTTTAGCCCAGACAATACATTCTGCAGCACAAAATTGGGTTTTCGGCTACCATACAACCCAAAACAGGGTTTTGTAAAGCTTAGAAATCCTAAATAGACTTTTTAGACTGCTTAGAAACCCTTATTAGGGTTTTTAGGTTACTTTCAAGCCCTGATTAGGGTTTTCAGGTTACTTTGAAACCCTAAACAGGGTTTTCAGGTTACTTTCAAACCCCTGATTAGGGTTTTTAGGCTACTTTTTGAAACCTAAACAAGGTTTTCGGGTTACTTTGAAACCTTAAACATGGTTTTCAGGTTACTTTTAAACCCTGATTAGGGTTTTTGGGCTACGTACTTTGAAACCCTGATTTGGGTTTCAGGTTACTTTGAAACCCTGATTAGGGTTTTAGGCTACTTTTGAAACCCTGATTTGGGTTTTCAGGTTACTGAAACCCTGATTAGGGTTTTTAGGCTACTTTAAGGAAACCCTGATTTGGGTTTTCAGGTTACTTTGAAACCCTGATTAGGGTTTTTAGGCTACTTTGAAACCTGATTTGGGTTTTCAGGTTACTTTTGAAACCCTGATTTAGGGTTTTTAGGCTACTTTGAAACCCTAAACAGGGTTTTCAGGTTACTTTGAAACCCTAAACAGGGTTATCGGGTTACTTTTAAACCCTGATTAGGGTTTTTAGGCTACTTTGAAACCCTAAACAGGGTTTCAGGTTACTTCTGAAACCCTAATTAGGGTTTTCAGGTTACTTTTCAAAGCCTGATTAGGGTTTTTAGGTTACTTTGAAACTCTAAACAGGGGTTTTTAGCACTGGTTAGAAAGCCTAGACAAGGTTTTTAGGTTGATTAGAAACCCTAAACAGGGTTTAAGAACTGCATTCAAATCACTAAATAGGGTTTTTTTTTAGTAATCTTATAAGTCAAAACAGGGTTTTGCGCGTGCCTCAGAATCGAAATTAGGGTTCTCTGAACTATTTTTAGTCAATATAACGCATTTCAATCTGTATTTTATCTCTGAAACTCATATTCACTACGTATTTTGAGCGCAAAACAGCTTTTTATTACATTCGTTGCTTCAATATTCGGTTTTTAAGACATTTTTTTCAACCGGAACAGGGTTTTAAGGCATTTTTAATGCAAAAACAGGGTTTTAAGGCTTTTTTCGGTCCAAATAGGGTTTTGAAGCCATTTTTCGCCCCACAATCCCTAAAAAAGGTCGACAAAACCCACTTTTTACCCCAAAAAAGGTCGACAAAACCCACTTTTGGACCCCAAAAAAAAGGTCGCAAAACCCACTTTGGACTTGGGATTTCAAAAAGGTCCCCCACGGAAAAACCCAGCGACATGTATGCGCCGAGTTCAACCAATTGCTGTTGAATTAGAAAAAGTATTAAGGTACATACTGTTTCACAAAGTCTTGCTTCAAACCTTTTTGATGGCCGGGAAATCGGCGTTTCTGAAAAGATTGAGCTTAAATTTGGAACACTTTAACACGTGCTGCCGCAGGGTTGGTTTGTCAACTTGTGTAGATTCGGTAGTCAAATGATAGCTGCTGAGAGTCTTGACATTGCGAAAATAAATTAATTGTGCGTCTGGCCTATTTCGACCCTTCTAATTTCAGGAATGACCTTAGTTTTACTGTACAGGCTCCCGATTTTGAAATGCAATCAATCATGCCATAGTGTAATAAGTAGATAGTACAGTGCGAACTGCTATTGGGTATTGGGTGTATTGAGGTGTTTTCCAGGTAATGGGTTTTTATGCCCCAGTACCCAATACTAATTAGGACCTATAAAAACCGCTGTTGAACTGAGAAACTGACTTGAAAAAATCGAAATGATTGACCGAAAAGTATAGGAAGCCGTTTTTTGCGTTTAATAAACTAAAGATTTAGAATATCTTATTCTGTCCGCTTTTCTAAGTAATACACCAGTAGGTACAGTAATTAGTGCAATTTCTCTGTTCTTATCTAACATAAACGTGTAGTACTGTACCCAGGCGGTCCGGATGTGCAACACCCCTTTCCGGTGGAGTAAGAAGAAAAAATCCGCCATAAATGAGAAACACTGTAATACAGTAAGTAGATCATGTACGGACTAAAACTGTTAATTTCTGCTTATTTTACCCTCCAGAACGGCTTCTACTAAATGCTTTCTGAAAGGCTAATGTTTCAAAATTTTCTCGCCCTGCTTGGGCAGCGACCCAACCAAGCGTCTTAAAAATTTAATCGCAGTGCCAAAAATCTTTTGTACACAACTGGAATGTACCTGTCCAGTGAAATGCAATTTTTGGCCCAGCTACACAAGTATTGGGTATTGGGGGTCTCAGGTATGGTATTGGGTATTGCGGTATTGGGTTTTCTAGGAATTGTTCGCACTCTAGTATCCATACATGTAACAGGTCATCCGCCGAATTAGGGTTGGGGGGTCTGGCGCCGGCCGGGGGTCTGAGCCAAAATTTTGGGAGCGGGGTTGGGCACTGAAAAACGCTCAAAAATCGAAAAAATCGCAATTTTTGGGCTAAAAATTGTAAAAAAATCGCTAGTTTGGACTGAAATACAGCTAAAAAGTGCTGTTTTACAGACGATCTTGGCAATTTTTGTGTATGAAATTGTAAAAAAAATCGCAAAAAGTTGCTCAAAAAATTACTTGCCAGAAAAATCGGAGGAGTGGGGGTCGGTAATATAGTCTCGGTGGGGGGGGGGGCATCCGGGGGTCTGGCCTAAGTCGGGTGGGCTGCAGACCCCCTGACCCCCCTGTTACATGGTTACATGTATGATGGTATCACTTCGACCGAGGCCGCCTAATATTATGCAATACATACATGTAACAGGGGGTCCGGGCGTTTGCCCCCACCCGACTTAGGCCAGACCACGCGGATGGGTGCCCCCCCCCCCGAGACGATTTTCCCGACCACCCCTCCGGTTTTTCTGGCAAGGAATTTTTTCAGGATTTTTTACAATTTCAGACGCAAAAATTGCCAAAATCGCCTGTAACACAGCACTTTGTAGCTTTGAGCCCAAATTAGCGATTTTTGACGATTTTTGAGCGTGTTTCATGCCCAACCCCCTCCCTAGAATTTGAGCTCAGCAGAGCCCCAACCCCTTCCGGCGGACGACCTGTTACATGTATGATAACGGTACCCATCAGTCAAAGTTGAACCTATATCTTAATAGTAGGTAATTGTATGTCGAGCAATCCTTGACTCTATTATGTTGCGCGATGCTTTCATTCAGACACAAAACTGCGTCAAGAAAAGCTTCCGGCGTGGTAGCCGATTTTGGGTGCGAGCACAGTAATCCCGGCATTCGTACTGGTGGGCGTGGTTTTCAGACCGATCGGCGGAGTAGTTAGCAAGAAGTCCCACGGATCACTTCATCTGACGAACAAGCTTACCACGACGGCGGAGCCAGATCATACGAACGACTACGATTGCTGTTGCATTTGAAAAAGTAAGTTTCACAAAGTCTTGCTTCAAACCTTTTTGATGGCCGGGAAATCGGCGTTTCTGAAAAGATTGAGCTTAAATTTGGAACACTTTAACACCTGCTGCTGCAGGGTTGGTTTGTCAAATTGTGCAGTTCTATCAATTTCATGCCTATTCTAAGCCTAAAAATAGGTTTTCAAGGTCAGCAGCCACTCTGTGAGCATTGGTGCAGGTACAACGACAATATCCGCAGACTGTAACACTATGTTTGAACCAAAGTATCAGCTCTTGTGTTTAAAGTTGCTTCTGATGCATCACAGTGTCTCCTACAAGCTAAATTTCATGCATAGAAAGAATTTAAAAAAAAAAATCGATCGAATGGTTTTCAAAAAAGCCTTTTTTGGCCTTCAAAACGTTTTTTTACAACTGCAGGCATGGTAAACCAAAAACTCCGATTTTTTACTAAAATCAAGGCTTTTTGCTTATTTTTCATTAAAATAGTTTATATTCTGAGCTCGTTTACAATTCAAGCTTACTTTTATAATGGGTCAGTCTTCGCCAGCCCCTTTCTCATGTCTGCTAACACATACATGGTATCATTACTATGTACAGTATGAATGGCATTTAGTGCCTGACTGTATTGGCACGTTTTTTTTAGCCCGGAATAGCACGCTCACCCGCTCGAATTTGTGCTCAATCCCCCGGCTTGACCCAACCCCCATGACATGACCCCTGTCCCATTCGGCGGATGACCTGTTGTAGCATACATGTACTAAGGGGTTTGGGGTTACCCCCTGCTGAAAAGGCCAAACCCCCACCCCCGCGCGGCAGGTTACGGTACCCCCCAACCCAAAAATACAAGTACTACATAGTAGTGGCCCCAGTACTAACAAACTGGCTCAGAAATCACTAATTTTTGGCCTAAAATTCGCTTGAAAAGGCTTTGGAAACCGAATTTGGCGTTTCCACTACTGATATTTAAGAAAAATCGGGGGGCTTTTGGAAGCCCTTTTTGTCATTTTTTGCTTGTTTTTAGCTCTAAAACGCTATTTGGCAGCTTAAAATAGCGATTTTTAGCGTCCTTACTGAAAAAAACGTGCTAAAAACGCATTCCCAGGCGTTTTGGAGATTTTTGAAATTTTGGACCCCTCTATGCGAAACCCTCCCCTCGACCCCCCCCGCCTGAGGAAACCCCCTACCCCCTCTCCCAGTCGGCCTTGAGCTGTTACATGTACAATGTGTGTTTAGTCAGGCATTTATCTCCTGTATGGTACCATATTGTGCCAGTATATGATACAGTATCTAGGTCTCTTCCCTTTCCTGCTCTTCTCTTCTCATTCCGTTTCTTCGGCTCTCCTTTCTTTTCTCCCCTTCTTTTCTTGTTTCTTGTTTTCTCCCTCATCTCGTTCGGCTGTCCGTCGCTCCTCCTCCTCTCTTCATTCTCGGCCTCTTTCCCTTCCTTCTCCTCCTCCTCTCCTTCCCCCCACTTCCTCTCCTCTCCTCCCCTCTGCCTCTCTTCCTCCCTCCTCCCCTTCCGCCTTTCCTCCTTTCCTCTCCCTCCCTCCTCTTCCCCTCTCTCCCCTCTCTCGCCTTCCCCCTCCCTCCTCCCTCCCTCTTCCTTCTTCTCGGCATGAGTAGATTTCTTTTAGAGCAACAAAACTCTTCGCTGGGCAAAACTTATATATTTTGCTGAAAAAACAAAAAGTATGACTTGCGCTCATCCAACAGCTAACGACCTGTTTATCAACTATTTGGTTTGGATTATTTGGAGAAAATACCATCTGGTATTTGGTATTTTTATACCATTTGCATCCCTATTTGCAAGTGATAAAATGGATAGATAACGGAAAAACGTATAGAGGTTTGTTCAGTTGTTGAAAAAGAAGACGAGAACACTTTTTCTTTGAAAATTTACGCTGCAGTTTTAGTGCCTAAAATGGTGTCAGGACGTCCTAAGGACGATGTACGTGGTCTCATTTTACCGTTAACAGAGGAAGGGAAGAAAGTTGCTTATTGTTGTTACTGCTTCCGATCTCGATACATAGGCTGTTGTTGCGTTGTTAGCTTCCGATACATTACATGTTTGCAGTCATTTGTCGGTTGAACTCTCTTGTCTGGTCTGAATTAAACTCTATCTGTTGTTAAAAATATTATAATGCATAGAAAAAACAAAAAAGCTGTCTAGAATTATCTAGGACCTGCAAGGAGCCCATTTTTGACGTTTTCTCAAATTTTTAAAATTGGAAAAATATTATGGAAAATTTCCGGTAAATTTCCGGAAATTTTCCGGAAAATTTCCGGCGGACATTTTTTTCCGGAAAAGGAACATCTCTAACAGTATCTAGGTTAGTACCATTTGTATGTACTCCAACCCCTGGGCATTTGTGCCTGCACCATTTGGTACGAAATGTGAAGGTAGTGGTACCATACGGTTCCAGTACCACAAGGTAAGGGTACCATTCGTATGGGGTACCACCACAGTGCCCAAATGTGGGGCACCCAGACATGGGCTGAGGGGTGGCCCCCTCAGGCTCTGACCTACCCCCTCAGCCGGCCGCTACCCTCCTCAGGAATTTTTTGAAAGAATTTTGTATAGAAAATTATGATAAAAATATGCCTGGATTAGGTGTAAATGAGCACAGAATAGCTTATTTTAGCTTATTTTAATGAAAAGTAATTCAAAAAACTTTGATTTTAGCAAAAAAATCGGACCTTTTGGCTTACCACCCCGTCAGGCGCTCCTACCCCCTCAGCCCCCTCAGGAATTGAAAATGCTACCCCCCTCAGCCGAAATGCTAGCCGATGTCTGGGGGTACCCTACCATATACGGTACCAGTACCAGATACGACGTTAAGTGCCTAACTGTGGTACATGTTGTAGGTATGGATGAAAATAAGGTACACAATATTAGTGTAATTTTAGAGGCGGGCAAAAGCTTCCAAAAAGCGCCGATCTGAAGGCTCGAAAGGAGGGGGACGTGAAACTAGAAGCGGCGGTCCTGTACAACGATGCGCATACTTGCTTGATGAGGACTGACCAACAGGAGGCTCTGCAGTGCTTAATAAAGGCCTCGGCAATTTTTTTTGAAAAGGTAAAATTAGAGTGCTAACGACACTTGAAGAACCCAATACTTGCTCTGCTGGGCCGTGAATTCCCAGTGAACAGGTACATTCTATGTCATTGGAAATGGCGAATAATTAAATCTTGGTATGTTAGCTAAGAAAATAAAAATATGGTCCGGCGTAAAAACTTTTAACATGCATTTTTGCGAGAAAGTCAGCTTATGGGGGGCAAGGGGGTTCATCTCACCGATCCGGCTAAAATTTTGTGAGCATAAACTAGACCACAAACGCTGACCTTCGGCGCATATTAGAAGAAAAACACCCCCCCCCTAGAACCGTAGCTACACCCCCTCAAATTTGGCTCGCCAGCCGTTTTTTGGCCAATTTTTTTACCTCTAACGACCCAAATTCAAATGTGTGCCGTTTGCGCATTTCTGAACTGACAGCTTTCGCATTCGCACCAATCGATAGCTATTTCAAAATACTTTTAATCCCCCACTCAGCTTTTTCCGTATCATTCCTGGTTAGCTAGTTATTTTCCGAAATGTACCAAAAATGGCAAAAATTCACCATCGACTTTTTTCAAATATGCGCTCACAACTCCGGCCACAGTAGTTCGGGAAGGCTGGAACTTGCTTCAAACGTTAACTCATACTTGCCCAAACATAATCCACGCAAATTGGTCAAAATCCAAGGAGGGTAGCGGCGGGGGGGGGGTTGGCCCCCTCAAAGGTCTCCAGAAAAACTTTTCTCAAAACTAAAATCTTTACTTTGAGGTAGTCTCTTCTGTTCGATGGTTATACAGGCAATTCTGAAATTGTGAAGAATTGAATGAAAATTGCATCCCAGAAAAATCAGAGGGCGTGCCTTAATAATGGTCATAGTGGTTTGCTCTCAAGTACAGTATTCAGGGCCGCTTGACCTTGGCCTGCAAGTGCTTTGTGGAGGCCGCGGAGTTCTACGAAAAGGATGGTGGCAGTTTGGAGCAGTCAATGGTGTACTTGGAAAAAGCAGCAGAGTGCCACAAAGAAGAAGGCTACTATGAGTACGGGCTTTTGTTGGTCTGGTTGTTCGATAAGGAACCAATGCTCTATCTAGATCAGTGGTTTAAGTCATCATCATACATGTAACAGGTCATCCGCCGATGGGGGGAGGGGGGGTTGGGGGGGGGGTCTGGCGCCGGCCGGGGGGGGGTCTGAGCCAAAATTTCGGGGGAGGGGGGTGGGCACTAAAAAACGCTCAAAAATCGAGAAAAATCGCAATTTTTTGGCTAAAAATTGCCAAAAATCGCTAATTTGGGCTGAAATACAGCTAAAAAGTGCTGTTTTGCAGGCGATTTTGGCAATTTTTGTGTGTGAAAGTGTAAAAAATTGCAAAAATTTGCTCGAAAATTTACTTGCCAGAAAAATCGGAGGGGGGGGTCGGTGAAATCGTCTCGGGGGGGGGGGGGGGGGGGGTGGCCTAAGTCGGGTGGGGGGCAGACACCCCCCAGACCCCCCTGTTACATGTATGGTCATCATGTCCTCTGTATACCAGGCCATCCGGCCAACGGGGTGCTGTGTCTCGGCCAAAACTAGTTGTTTTAGTCTGAAATTGTAAAATTTTGCAATAAATAAACTGGTCCAAAAATATTGCGTTACAAAACTCAGACGGGCTTAGTGGAAAAATGGTCTGGGGTCTGGCCCAAGTCGCTGCCCTCGTCTTACGTACCTTCGTACATACTGTACGTATACGTATGTTATGAGTGTGGTGTTTCAGCTTGGCCAATAGAGCAAAAGTGAAAGTGGAAACCTTGCCGCGCAACTGCATCAATACGGGAAAGCCTTGGAAATGTTCCAACAGGTATGTGCGTTTTCTTCAAGTGCCAGTTTAGTGTAGTTTTGTTTATTTCTCTGCTGGAATGGTTTACTATGCTTATGCTATATATCAGGGTTCATGCGGCACCTGGAAAGTGAGGCAGTTTAAATGAGGTCAGGCAATTTGATGTCTGATGAGGGAGAAATTGTCCTGTGCAGTGGCGTATCCAGGATTAGGAAATTTAGCAAAATTAGCCTTCAGAAACGCGTTTAAAAAGGCATTCTGAGCTTAAAATTGACAGATACAAGTACAGTGCCTGACCCTGAACCTGAACCTACTTGAAAATAAAAGTACTTATCTGACACCTACTAGAGTCAGGCACTTAACGCCGTTTATGGTACCGTCACGGTATATGGTACCGGCACCCATGGCCATGGGTAGGGGTACCATCCGATCCGATGTGCGGGGGGCCTTACGGCCTGCGATCAGACTCGAGGTCCATTTCGCTTCCCCGTGATTCGTCATCTCGGACGTTGCCCTTCTTTCACTGCCAGCCACTCCTAGCCATGCTGCTGGGTGCCGGTCACCAGGAGGGCGGCCGGCGTGTCGATGCCATGATGCCGAGGGCTCCCCGGCATAGTTGGTTTCTCAGACAGCTTCTGACATCGTAGATGTTCTTCCCAACGCGGCATGCTTTGTGGAGCGGCTTCGGTGCAACGGCAGATCCAGTTGGTTCCCATTTTATCTAATCGCTGTAACCAGCTTTCGATGGCCTGGGTGGAGCGTTGTGCCGACGACCAACTCTTTGCAGCAAGAAACTTGCCGCGCCGAGAGGATGAACCACTACAACCGCTAGGGATGCAGGGGCCGCCGTGACTCAGAGGTAGCGAGCTACCCACCGAGCCAACGACGCGGCTAGGGGTACCGTATATGGTACCACCACAGTCGCCGAACGTGGGGATACCATATGGTACCCCTACCTTCGCATTGGTACCGGTAACATACAAACATACAGTATGGTACCGGCACCATATGTTGTCGGTACCATAAACGGCGCTAAGTGCGTGCCTGTACAGGTCGGTACCTATTTTTGTAGGTTTTTCTTGTGTGTCTTCGAGTGTGAAAAAGCAATATGAAGGAAGGAAGGAAAGGTGGGTGGCCCGTATTTTCGTACTAAAGACAGAAACTTCTAACAACGCTTCAATCGCTAGTGCCCTACAGCATACATGTAACAGCTCCGGGCCGACCTGGGGGGAGGGGGGTAGGGGGGTTTTTTCCTCAGGTTGGGGGTCGAGGGGGGGGGGTTTCGCCCAGGTGGGGGGTCCCAAATTTCAAAAAGCTCCAAAACGCCTAGAAATGCGTTTTTAGCACGTTTTTCTCAGTAAGGACGCTAAAAATCGCTATTTTAAGCTGCCAAATAGCTTTTTTAAGCTAAAAACAAGCAAAAAATGACAAAAGGAGCTTCCAAAAACACTGATTTTTCTTAAATATCAGCAGTGGAAACGCCAAATTCGGTTTCCAAAGGCTTTTCAAGTGAATTTTAGGCTAAAAATTAGTGATTTCTGACCCAGTTTGTTAATACTGGAGCCACTACTAGTACTTGTATTTTTTGGTCAGGGGGAGGGGTCCCTTAACCTGTCTCGGGGGGGGGGTGAGGGGGGGTTTGGCCTTTCCAGCAGGGGGGTAACCCCCCCCAAACCCCCCCCTAGTACATGTATGCCCTACAGTAATTTTAGCCCAAATTTTCCAAAATGTCGTCACAGGAGTCATCTCTAAACCTCCTCGCTTGTGAGCGTACATTGTTCAACTGCCTCCTCCTGTCAATCATAAGTTTGGTTGCATACACGCGGCCTGTTGCAGTCAGGCACTTAACGCCGTATATGGTATATATGGTACCGGCACCATGTACACTGTATGGTACCCCCACGTTCGGCGACTGTGGTGGTACCATCCGATGTGCGGGGGGGCCTTACGGCCTGCGATCAGACTCGAGGTCCATTTCGCTTCCCCGTGATTCGTCATCTCGGACGTTGCCCTTCTTTCACTGCCAGCCACTCCTAGCAATGCTGCTGGGTGCCGGTCACCAGGAGGGCGGCCGGCGTGATGTCATGATGCTGACAGCTCCCGACGGCCGAGGGGCTCCCGGCATAGTTGGTTTTTATCAGACAGCTTCTGACATCGTAGATCTTCTTCCCAACGCGGCATGCTTTGTCGAGCGGCATCGGTGCAACGGCAGATCCAGTTGGTTCCCATTTTACCTACTCGCTGTAACCAGCTTTCGGTGGGCTGGGTGGAGCGTTGTGCCGACGACCAACTCTTTGCAGCAAGAAACTTGCCGCGCCGAGAGGATGAACCACTACAACCGCTAGGGATGCAGGGGCCGCCGTGACTCAGAGGCAGCAAGCTACCCACTGAGCCAACGACGCGGCCTGGTGGTACCATATATGGTACCGGTACCAGACCTGGGCTAGCATTTCGGCTGAGGGGGATAGAATTTTCAATTCCTGAGGGCGGTAGGAGCGCCTGAGGGGGGCTGAGGGGGTGGTAAGCCAAAAAGTCCGATTTTTGGCTAAAATCAAGGTTTTTTGGCTTATTTATCATTAAAATGAGCTATTCTGAGCTCATTTACACCTAATCCAGGCATATTTTTATCATAATTTTCTATACAAAATTCTTCCAAAAAATTCCCGAGCGTGTAGCGGCCGGCTGAGAGGGGTGTAGGTTAGAGCCTGAGGGGGCTAACCCCCCAGCCCCCCTTGCCCATGTCCGACCGGTACCATATATGGTACCCCTACCCATGGCCTGATTGCCGGTACCATCCATATGTGGTGTCGGTACCATATATGGTACGAAATCTGAACAGAGTGGTACCATATACATTGTATGGTGCCGGTACCTTATATGGTAACACCACAGGCCCCGAACGTGGCCGAACCGCCACTACCTAGGTACCGGTCATACATGTAACAGCTCCGGGCCGACCGGGGGGAGGGGGGTAGGGGGTTTCCTCAGGTGGGGGGTCGAGGGGGGTTTCGCCCAGAGGGGGTACAAAATTTCAAAAAGCTCCAAACGCCTGGAAATGCGTTTTTAGCACGTTTTTTCAGTAAGGAGGCTAGAAATCGCTATTTTAAGCTGCCAAATAGCGTTTCAGAGTTAATTGTCATTGTCTGTAGAAGCGTTACAACCTTGGACAGATGAAATTTTGAATTTGATTAAACGCACTTTTTCTAATGTAAAATTTTGTATCGAATTGAATGGTGGCACTCCCAGGTCGCTCCGACCACTGGGAAGGGTGCAATTCGCGACTTCCTGAACCCTACTTTTCTCAAAAAAACCGAATTTCAAAAATGACAAAAACAGGATTTGATCACAGTTCTCCACCATTTCAAGAGACAAAAACCTCGGTCATACTTCATCAGAGAGCCCCGAAAATATCCTTTCTTTACAAGTCGTCAGATTTTAAATCGGCCGAAAATTAGCATAAAGCGGTGCATTTGAAAATTTGAAACAGAGCACGATTTTCAAACGGGCGCATACAGCGGGCTGCATTTTGAAATTTAATGTTTTATACATCATTCGATTCGCCTCATCGAGAGCTTTCGTTTAAAATTATTTCCAGCTTGGGACAGACACTTTGAAGGGTAGAAAACTCGCAAAAACCGAAAAATACTCAAGTTTTGTCAGCTTTTTTGCATGAATTGGCTGTGTAACTTTTGACTAGGAGAAAAGGTTTTATATTTTGGTCATAAATTTTGAAACAGACCACCATGCCCGTCTATAGGCGGAATTTCAGCTCTTTAACTAAACCTGCTTAAGAATTACAAATACTTTTATAACTGTAAGTAGGGACGATTTTGGTTTTCAAATGAAACAGGTGCTGATCGATGTTTTTGATTTAGCTTGTAGTGGCGGTGCATAACGTAGCAATTACGTTTGTGAAAACTGTGGGAGACACAAGCAGCTACGATCACTGCTTGATCCTTAAGTTCACTGGTTTGAACTGCGCGCTTGGTCCATAGGCAGGCCGCCAACCCATATCATGATTATTGATTACTTTAGCCACGCGAGGTGCGTCTGTGGGCTTGTGTTGGTTGATGCCCTCACTCACGTGCCTCACAACATAAACTCTGTGTTTTGTGTTGTGTGCATGCTGACGCTCAGTGTGGCTGGGTGGAGACACATTGTGAAGTCAGCGAATGTGATAGAGTTTCTCAATAAGCACGTTCAGGATTCTGACACACGCCGAATCAATATCCCTGAGCTTGCCCAAAAATGCGTGCTTGTGGTCAGTTTGAAAGGTCTGAACGGCTCACTGAAAGAAAGATAAAGGCCCGGCTGGGAGCAATAAAGAGCAAGCAGTTGAGGAAGGAAAAGCTCAGTGCAATTGAAGAAGATTTGTATGATGCTGCTGCAGTTGAAGATGCTGATGAGCGTGAAGCAATTGCAACTGACCTCGAAGAAATGGCTAAAGAAGTTCTGGTTCTCCCCCATCCAGTTGAAGGCTCAGGCAAAGACATCTGCCATTCGGCCAAGAATATCGAGCTTGAAAGAGAGACCAAGGGTTCTCTGATGAGCATTTGTGTGGCACTTCAGATTCGTTATCCAAAACAATGGGACAAGACGGCTCTGGCTAACCACATACTATGACATGTGAGTCTATGCAGTTGCAGAGCTTCAAGGTTGACTGAACCTGTGAAAAGAATATGCGCTAGGCGCATAGCTATTACTCAGATGCGCTATGTGAACAAGCTAAATCATTAAACGGTTACAACAAATCCGAATCCTTGTTCTCTCTTTCAAGCTCGATATTCTTGGCCGAATGGCAGATGTCTTTGCCTGAGGCTTCAACTGGATAGGGGAGAACCAGAACTTCTTTAGCCATTTCTTCGAGGTCAGTTGCAATTGCTTCACGTTCATCAGCATCTTCAACTGCAGCAGCATCATACAAATCTTCTTCAATTGCACTGAGCTTTTCCTTCCTCAACTGCTTGCTCTTTATTGCTCCCAGCTGGGCCTTTATCTTTCTTTCAGTGAGCCGTTCAGACCTTACAAACTGACCACAAGCACGCATTTTTGGGCAAGCTCAGGGATATTGATTCGGCGTGTGTCAGCATCCTGAACGTGCTTATTGAGAAACTCTATCACATTCGCTGACTTCACAATGTGTCTCCACCCAGCCACACTGAGCGTCAGCATGCACACAACACAAAACACAGAGTTTATGTTGTGAGGCACGTGAGTGAGGGCATCCACCAACACAAGCCCACAGACGCACCTCGCGTGGCTAAAGTAATCAGTAATCATGATATGGGTTGGCGGCCTGCCTATGGATCAAGCAGTGATTGTAGCTGCTTGTGTCTCCCACAGTTTTCGCAAACGTAATTGCTACGTTATGCACCGCCACTACAAGCTAAATCAAAAACATCGATCAGCACCTGTTTCATTTGAAAACCAAAATCGTCCCTACTTACGGTTATAAAAGTATTTGTAATGCTTAAGCAGGTTTAGTTAGCGAGCTGAAATTCCGCCTATAGA
>JASANB010004900.1:0-157824 GCA_030248155.1 Sabatieria punctata | reverse complement strand
TTCAGGAGCCCTAAACACTACTGTTATTTTACTAGTGGATTTTTATTTTACTATTTACCAAATTTACTACAAATTCAGCCCATCGATTTAATATTGATTTTAATTTTACTACCAAGCAGGTTCTATTTTACTATCTTTCTTGTTTTATAATTTCACTAATTTTACTACCATTTTACTAGTCATAATAATGTGGAATTTTGCATCAATGATGCCAAGATTTAGTGAATAATTGATATTAACGGAGTTTTCCATCAATAACCCATGTCTTATAACCGGAAAATGCCTACATTTGGGTGACATTTTTGCACCAGTTACAGTATAAGTCTTGTAGGTGGAAAATCTATATTTTACTATTAAAACTCGATGTTCTGCATGAAAAGCATGAAATACAGGGTGATTCACATATCCCACCAGGTTTCGCAAGCTCAGAACTTTTTTATCTGTGGACCGAATCGGCTGATTTTTTAATATGATTTGTGGACACACGTCGCATTTGCGGTTGCGGACCACAAAAGTCTTTCAGGGCGATTAGCCTTTTATCTGACTCCAATTAGCAGCAACAGGAAATAGTAGCAATAGTGTTGCTCAACAAAAAGAGCAGAGCACTTGACAATAGCAGTTAGCTTTATAAAACAAATTAGCTAACCAACAAAACATTAACAACACTGGCAAGCGCGCTACTTATATAGTACAATAGAAAGTTCTAGAATGTTCCAGAATATGACGTCATATCACATCATACGCGCCTATATATACAATACATGGAATGTTCTAGAAAGCTCCGCCCACCAGCCAATAGGAGGCGAGGCATAGAAAGTTCTGGAAACAATAAAGACGCGCCTATACTTTGTACACAGAATATTCTAGAAACACGCGCCGACAATAAGCAAATAGGCCACGCCCACTCAACTGCGCGCCAACCAATCACCACCCTACCAAGTCTAAAGTCTATGACACCCACCATAGGCTTATAACTCGTGAGTGTTCACGACACTCCCCGGGCGGCGATGGGGCAATCAGTCCATGAGCCGAGGTCCTTGGCTGAAGCTGGGTGGCGCTGATGGAGCCGAGTTTGAGGAGCATTGGTGACCCTGGGACTATGGCAGGGTAAGGGGGAAAAGGCGGGGGCCGTGGCCTGTGGAATGGAGGCTCATCTTCTTCTCTGAACCTCTCATCCAATGAAGGCAGCTGTTTCATGGCCTTTGAGCTGGTTTCCTTGACTCTTCCTTCCTGCCATCTTGTCTTGAACTTATTCTGGTTGCGGGCCACAGCTCCCATTTCTGAGTAAGGGGACTCCAGTTTTTCTTTGATTTGGTCCATGTTGAGTTCTTTCCAAATGATCCTGATTATTTTCTGATTTTTCATCTTCCTCGCAATCTGTTCTTGTATTCCAGCTGTCCAGTCAGATTCCTTCTTGGCTTTCTTCTGAGTCAGGAAATCCAATGTTGACTCCATTACTGGGTCGCTTTTGCCTGCAATTCCCAGCTGGCTGTCTCTTTTATCTGGAGTTTTCTTGAAAGAATCATCATGTCCAGATGGGATCCATGCAAGTTCTGAGTGGAGCATGGCAGTTTCGGCTCTGATGCCAGCTGAATCTTCTCATCCTTTTCGAGATGACTGTAGTTGTTGCTACTAGCCAGGTCCATCTCCAATTTTCCCTGCTTGGTAACGCCAGGTAGGGGAGGCGATCCTTGCAGGAAGGACCCTTGCCCCCAGTGAACATCTGTGTCCAGCATACAGGGCTTCTTCTTTGGTCTGGGAGCAGCAGCTCTGCAGACCACTTCAACCTTGGGAGTAGCCATTCCAGGAGCTTCTTCTGGGAGAGAAGGAACTTTTCTCTTCATCTCCACTTGTGGACGTCCATTGACTTCCTTCTTTAATTCTCCTTTCATTGGCTGCTCATCCAAAGTCTTTTTCTTCTTCTTCTTCTCCTTCTTGTCCTCCTGCTTCCCTTCTTCTTTGACCTGGTTCATGGCCTTGCTTTCTTCAGTGGCATCCAGTGAACCATTAGCTTTTTCTTGCTTGCTCCAAAATTCTCTCCCTCCATAGGAAACTGTCCTTTGAATTCTGGATGTCTGGACGTCTCAGATCCTTTGATCCTGACTCTTCCTTGCCGCTGGGGAGAGCAAACAGCAATGATTTCTTTGGATCATAGTTGAAGGTCAGTTTGGGCAGCTGGACTTCTGGCTTTTCTTCTTCTTTCTTGATGTCTTGCCTTCGCAGATTGATGACCTCAAGGAATCGGTTTTCTGACTGACGATTGATATTCTCCATTTTATCCATCATTTGAGCCATGGTTTGCTGGTTTGATTGCCGAGTCTCAGCCTGGAACTGCTGGTTCATTTGCAGTATCTGGGCCATTATTCTCTCTTGGCTTTCTGCTTGCTTTGACATCATCTCTTTCTGACTCTCTGCTTGCTGCCTCTGCATTTCCGCCATCTTTTCTACCAGGAGAAGGGTAGAGTCAGGTTTAGGAGCTGTGGTCTTAGCTGCTTCTTCTGTGGATATTCCATCCACTGTTTTCACTGGAGTTTCAGGCTGCTTGGACCGGCAGGCAATCTCCATTTCTAGTTTATACCAGGCTCGTCTGTAGACATCCTCAAACTGTTCTCTTTCTCCATAGGCTGCCTCCATTGCTGGTGAGAGTCCTTCCTCTTCTTTTTCTTCTTCAGCTCTGGCCGCATCTTTGGCTTCCAAAGCCTCAGTCCACTTGTTGAAGGCCTCACCATAGCTTTGACGGATAGAGTCTATTTGGTCCCCTATCCCCTCTAGCCGAGAGACAGGGACTTTCCAATCAATGAGCTTACCTGCCATGTCCAGGGCCTGCTCCATTTCCCTCTTGATCCATGTGCAGTCGATTTTTAATCCTCCAATTGTCCTCTTCCTGGGTGGTTGATCAGTCATTTAGCCACAGTCCTTTCTTTTCTTTTTTCTTCTTCTTGTTGACCAATGTCCAGGGCAGCGCCAGTCACGTACGTTAGCCAGCCACAGATCACGTCCACCAGCCACAGATCACGTCAGCCGGCCACAGATCACGTCGGGCTCACCAGTTTTGTGGCGGTTGCGGACCACAAAAGTCTTTCAGGGCGATAAGCCTTTTACTCCAATTCTGACTCCAATTAGCAGCAACAAGACTCGCCTATACTTTGTACACAGAATATTCTAGAAACACGCGCGACAATAAACAAATAGGCCACGCCCACTCAACTGCGCGCCAACCAATCACCACCCTACCAAGTCTAAAGTCTATGACACCCCACCGTAAGCTTACAACTCGTGAGTGTTCACGACAATGCTGGTATCTCTTGGAGGCTCGCGTTCTATTCCAAATTGCAGGCGGAACATTGTCAGTGTTGTTGGTCCACTCAAACTGCACCGCGCATTTTGCACTATCCTTCACCAAAAAAGCTATTAGAACTGCTAAAAACATCGGTTTGTGTTGAAAAGTGAGTAAAGCGTCAATTCACTATGGTTTAAGAATGCTTTAAACATTCAAACACTAGCTTAATCGTGCACAAGCCAAATATTTTAGCGCCAATGTTGGAAATTTTAATTTGCGGTAGAATTGCCCGTTTCAGGTATTTCGTGATGAAATAAGCTGAAATTTTAAACAACAAAATGCGAAGTGTGTCCACAAATCATATTAAAAAATCAGCCGATTCGATCCACAAAAAATAGTTCTGAGCTTGCGAAACCTGACGGGATATGTGAATCACCCTGTACATTGGTTTAGAGTGCGAACTGGTATTGGGTATTGGGTGTATTGGGGTGTTTTCCAAGTATTGGTATTGGGTATTTGGTATTGGGTTTTTTATGCACCAATACCCAATACTAATTAGGACCTATAAAAATCGAAAAAATCGCTGTTCAACTGAAAGACTGACCTGAAAAAATCGATGAGATTGACCGATTAAGATTGATGATTGATACGAGATTGATTGATACGAGATTGATGATTAAGTATAGAAAGCCGTTTTTGCGATAATAAACTAAAGGTTAAGAATGTCTTATACTGTCCGCTTTTCTAAGTAGCACACCAGTAATTAGTGCAATTTCCCTGTTCTTAAGCGTTTGCGATTCAATAGAAATTTGTCATTAGTGATAAAGAAAGCACGATGTATTAGTACGTATTGTACCCAGGGGGTGCGGGTCTGGTACACCCCTTTCCGGTGGAGTACGAACAAAAAATCCGACGAATAAAACTGTTAATTTCTGCTTATTTTACCCTCCAGAACGGCTTCAAAATGCTTTCTCAAAAGGCCAATTCTTCAAAATTTCTCGCCCTAGTTGGACAATGACCCAAGCAGGCCTCTTGGAAATTTCAATCCTTGTGAAAGAAATCCTGTGTACACCACTGGAATGTACGTGTTCACTGAAATGCAATTTTTGGCTCAGCTACGCAAGTATTGGGGCATTGGGGGTCTCAGGTGTTGGAATTGGGTATTGAGGTATTGGTTCTTCAGGTATTGTTCGCACTCTAGTTTTGATCTTTGCAACAACTGACTGTAGGTGTAAGTCTGAATAACTCAGTGACTAATATGCTTACAGCAGCTATCTAAACCTATTAAATCAACAATTTTACCAAGATTACGCAGGTTTTAGAACGATTCTCGAACGACCTGAGTTAAAAACTCCATATTCATTAGTTATCTTGTAAAAATATGTATACACGAAAACACACAATTCTGAGCTTAGACCCGGGTCTTATAGATGGAAAATGCCCCCTGACAGACCATACATGTAACAGGTCATCCGCCGATGGGGGGAGGGGGGTTGGGGGCTCTGGCGCCGGCCGGGGGGGTCTGAGCCAAAATTTTGGGGGAGGGGGTGGGCACTAAAAAACGCTCAAAAATCGAGAAAAATCGCAATTTTTTGGCTAAAAATTGCCAAAAATCGCTAATTTGGGCTGAAATACAGCTAAAAAGTGCTGTTTTGCAGGCGATTTTGGCAATTTTTGTGTGTGGAAGTGTAAAAAATTGCAAAAATTTGCTCGAAAATTTACTTGCCAGAAAAATCGGAGGGGGTCCCATCTGGGGGGTCTGGCCTAAGTCGGGTGGGGGACAGACCCCCCGGACCCCCCCTGTTACATGTATGTGACAGACCCTGCTTTCTGACCACCTGCTATAAGACCCGGGTTTTATAACCGGAGGGGTCTTACAGGTGGAAAACTCTGTTAATCCAAGTAGTTTCTAAATTTAATTATGATAGATAATAAGTTATGCAGCTCTTTGGAGACGAAAAATGTTTCAAATTTGACCGGCAAAAGTGGATCCATGTTTTATTGCAAAATTAAGGCTGGAGAGACAGAAGCAGTAATTGGAAATAAGTACAAGTACAGATCCAGCAAAGGTGGCCAATGGTTTATCACCAGACCCGGAAGTGTCAACATTCTCTCTGACTTTGTGCCCGAGGGCTCATTGGTTGGCAACGGCAGCCGAGTGATGTGTTCAACTCTGGCCAGAGACACCAGTGCCTTCAAGGCTGTCTACAACTGTGCCTCCTCCCTTCTCCCTGCTGTCTTATGCCAACTCTCCCGTAGGTTTCACTTTAACAGCCATTTTATCTACTGTAAGAGCGGTATATACGGTTTTGGTCAGAAAGGGCAAATCTGACCCAAAGCTTTCCTCCAAAAGTTTTTCAGACTTTTTTCCAAAAGTCAAATAGTACAGGTACAGGGTGTGTCAAAAAAAACAACCCAGCAGATTTTTTGCTGTAGCAACCGCAAATCTCAACCGATTTGAATGAATCCGGCTTTAAATGAAAGATAAATAAATTCTTGAACGATTGGTGTAGCTTTTATTAAGATGCGTTGCTTAGTTCCTGAGATAATTGCTTTAAAAATCAAAACAGAGATTTTGGCTGTGAACAACAGAGATTAAAACAACCGAGCAGATTTTTTACTGTAGCAGCCGCAAATCTCAACCGATTTCAGTGAGTCCTATTTTATATGAAAGATAAATTAATTCTTGAAAGATTGGTGAAGCTTTTAGTAAGATGCGATGCTTAGTTCCTTAGATATTTGCACTCAAAGTCAAAACAGATTTTTGCAATGAACAATAGCGTTTTTTATTATTCTGTTGCACTTCATAATAAAACCGATTCCTACTGCTCAGGGCTAACGTAACGAGGTTTTTCTGGTGCCACACATGCTTGGTTACTTCATTTGTAAAAGTCTTGTTGCCCCTCAGCAGTAGGAATCCGTTTTGTTGTGAAGTGCAACGGAATCGCTCTTGTTCACTGCCAAAATCTCTGTTTTGAGTTTGAAGGAAAATATCTCAGGAACTAAGCATCGTATCTTAATAGGGCCTTCACCAGTCTTTCAAGAATTTATTCGACTTTCATCTAAAGCTGGATTCATTCAAATCGGTTGAGATTTGCGGTTGCTACAGCAAAAACTCTGCTGGGTTGTTTTTTTTTCACACACCCTGTATATTTTGCCTAAAACAGCTTTAGTTTTGCCATGGAAATGCACGGAAACGTTCTGTTAGCGTCAATTCAAGTTACATTTTAAGCAAATTTATCCAATTAAGGAAAACTTGTTTGAGTTTTTCCCCATTTTAGTTTTTGGAGCCCTCTTAAAAAACTGGTTTTGTTGGGGAAAAAGGAGAAATAACCGCTCCAACAGCCCTGGTAGAAACGCTTTCCTGTTTTGAAAGTTTTGCAGCGTATTCCTGAAAAACTGAACTAAATTTAATTCTTTTAGTTCCATCAGCCTGTGACACGGTTCCATGTAAAAATGGCGCTGCTTGCATACCAACCTTCTCAGACAACTACACCTGTGACTGTGAACCGTTCTATTACGGAGAAACGTGCCAAAACTGTACCATCCTTCTGTTATTAACGTTTTTGCTGGTTGCCACAACCTTTCTCACTGTAGACTGCAATACAAGCCGTCAGGAAATAGATGTTGGCTGCAGCAAACCTTGTGACTACGGCTGGAAACGGTGGGCAGCGCGAGCTTTCCAACCGAAAAATCTCAGTCATCCTTGTCCTGCTAGAACCAGCTACGAACCTTGTGGCACCGCACAATGCTACGGTACAATTTTACTTTAGTCTACTATGCTGAAGTAGGCAATGTTGTACAGTATATAGTGGAATAAAAGCATACCTGTGCATGGGGGTGCCCAGGGGAGACGATAATAAAAATCTACCAAACGTTGCTAGAAGCTCCTAGAAAGCCTCAAGATGCGTTTTTAAGCCACAGAAATAATTTTTTGATAACTACGCAACTGAGCACCCTTGCTCCAGGCAACTAAACTACGCACCAAATTCGAAATTTTCGCTGACAATTTCGATTTTTTTGACCAAATTTGTGTTGGAAGCTTGGGTTCCGATCCGATTCGACTTTTTTCGGGGGCCTTACGGCCTACGATCAGACTCGTGGTCCACTTCGCGACCCCCGTAGTTCGTCATCTCGGACGTTGCCCTTTTTTCACTGCCAGCCACTCCTAGCCATACTGCTGGGTGCCGGTCACCAAGAGGGCGTCCGGCGTGTTGATGCCATTATACTCACAGCTCCCGACGGCCGCCGGTGCCCCACATGCCAGAGGGGTTCCCGGCATAGTTGGTTTCTCGGACAGCTTCTGACATCGTAGATGTACGTAGGTAGATCTTTTTCTCCAACGCGGCATGCTTTGTGGAGCGGATCCGGTGCAACGGCAGATCCTGTCGGTTCCCGTTTTACCTACTCGCTGTCATCACCAGCTTTCGGTGGCCTGGGTGGAGCTTTGCGCCGACGAACAACTCTTTGCGCAAGAAACTTGCCGCGCCGAGAGGATGAGCGCACTTAGTCGCGCACGCGCACAGTGGCTATGGGGCCTAAACCACTAAGCCAACTGTGCCAGCGATACTCGGGTTTTTTAGCAGTTTTTGTTAAAAACTCAACTATGACTAGAAATTTTTGAGTGTTTCGCCAAAACAGTTGCAAAAAATTCAATTTCTCACCAAAATTTGAATTTCGTGTTGAAAATTTGAGTATTTCGCCAGGCAACTACGTATGGAGACCTGGCAGCCCCCCTCTGAGCTGGGACCATGCACATGTATGAGTAAAAACCATCACAATGTCTAGCTACGATACTGACAAACAAGCCTACTAGCAATTTTCGCTGATCTGCTGAGCATACAAAGAAAGCCATGTTCCTCAGAGTAATTTAATCTGCAGTACATCATGATCGAAAACAATGAATATACGGATAAGTAGGAAATTTTTTTGTAGGCTTATACTCACAAGCTCAATTGAGCTTCTGAGTATAAACCCACAATAAAAGGTCCTACATATCGGTACTTTCATATTCTTCTATCATGCTTGGTTTGCTCTGGAGAAGCACTGTTTAGCACCCCATTGTTGAGATTTAGTAGAACCCCTAGCAGTATCTCTAGGTGCACTCTTTTTTACAGACTACCCATCAACTCAGCATCCTCAGTGTGCAGGTAAAAATGCCTTCTTTACGGGAGGCACCTGCTATTTCGTAGCCAACTCTGCGTCTCCGACAAGTTGGACGGACGCATTCGACATGTGCTCAACAGCGGGAGGCCTGTTAGCCAACATCTACGACACACAAGATCTCAGGACTTCGCTGTCGGCTTACCTGCTCAAACATGTCCGTTGCACTTTGATTCACTGTCCAGCTGTTCACTGTAAATTTTCAGTTTGCCAATACAACTTTGTGGCTAGGTCAGAAAGCCATCCAGAAACCTGATGGAACGCGCTTCAAGTACTGGATGAGAACAGTGGACACGATTCAGTTGATCTCTATGGAGGACTATGATACCACAGGGAATCAGTCGGAGCGATGTTTGGCTGTCATGGCTCAACCCACTCCTACTGACCAAGATAAACTCTTGCAACAGTTTGAACTCGACTGTGCGCAGATTCCGACTACAGTGCAGCCAATGCACGCTCTCTGCATGATAGGTACATAGAAGCCAAACAAGAATAAGAATAAAAATTTGTTTGTGAAGAAAGTAAAACAATGAAATGGCTTGGTTTATTTAGAAACTCCCTATGGGCAATATTACCGCAAGAAAAATAGGATGATCGTTGACAAGAGTGGCGACCTTCTGACCTCTGCAGCGGCGACCACTACTTGGCTATGCGGTGTTGCCTGCAGGAAAAGGGGCGCTTGTCAAGCGTTCAACTACAACAAAGTCACTCAGCAGTGTAACTTACTGAAGATAAAGTCGTCGCTTCCTCAAGTCATTCGCTCTGGCGGTGTGGCAAAACCGCTGTATGAAATCGTTGACGACCCTTTTTGGACTCTATATGAAAAGCGTTACTGATGCAGCGATTTATGCTTGATACTTCTGATATAATGGTTCCAGCTTTAGTTTGAGCCGACCAATTTTTTAGCTCTCGCTTTCATTTGAAACGCAATCGATTGGTTGGTTGTCTATCAAACAAATTTCTGACTCGGGTACTCTAACAGTCTAAAGTGTTCAGCACACAGCCATTTTCTCCTGTTTTTTTCAGTTTTTTATGTTTTTATGGATTTTTCCTCAAATTCGGAACGGAATGTATATGCTAAGATTCCACAAAAGGTGGCTCCAGTAACCATTATTCGAGAGCTGATTGTCAAACACCTTGGCCGACCACTTCCTGGCATTCTCTGAACTGAAGCGAATCCCGTTCGAAAACGTTGTACCCACTCGTAGGCTTGTGTTTCTCTTGGTACCTCTTCTTCAAGTGCAGCATTCAGATTTTAAAAATGGTTACTAGACTAGAGGCATCTCGAGCTTTGTGGAAACTTAACATACACCTTCCGTTCCGAATTTGAGGTAGAATCCATTAAAAAACTGAAAAACAGGAGCAAATTGCAGTGTGTTGAACTGACCCACTTTACATTGTTACAGTACCCGAGTGAGTAGTTTGCTTTTGACCGCCGACCAACCAATCAATCGGCCATTGCGCGCGCTTTCAAATGAGACCGAAGGCTAAATAATCCAGCTGCTCAAACTAGCTGGAAGTAAATTCTTTCCGCATTACTAACTTGTTTAAAGGTTGTTTTGAAGTGATATCTTGATTTATGCATTTGTTCGCAAGCAGCAATCTGTCATCCTTTATTAGTTTCTATGTATTCTATGACATGTTCTCTATTGGGAATCTAACACTCTTACGATTTCTACACCATGCAAAGTATTCAAAGGGGCCGCTGAGGTCTAATTAGTAGTATCTGTCCAGTTCTCTCTCAGTAGGCGTCCAAAGATGGAGGGCTGTGATTTGTTTTGTGTCTGGGAATGGTCAAGCTACTGCTTTGCTTTGGCCACTGTGCCCTTTTACCTGCTTGTCTTAGTTGTGCTGATAAAAAGACGGAACGACCAACTGAGCAGCGCTTTCTTCAGCTACTGCGTCACTATTGGCATTGCTGATGTGCTTTCCATCCTGCACCGGTAAACTGCTTGCTTTGGAGTAATCTAGCAAAAGGCAAACTTGCAACAAAGTTACGTATTTTTTCAGATCACTCTTCTTACGAGTGCCGAGGATGGTCCTGAGCGCGAATGCCTCGGGCCGCCTCTACCAACAGGCAATGTGGGTTAAAGGTCAAAACTGGATAGCTACTGTCGGTTGTGCGACTGGCTGGAGCGTCTTTTACATTCAAACTATCGGAGTGACCATTTTGTCGATTAATCGATTTGTCGGCATCGTACATCCGTTGCAATATGACTTGGTAACTCAGCAGTCAGTCAGCGTGCTGTGCTACACTTTTTAACTACAAAGCCAACAATGCAGTAGATTTTTACTGAAGCAACCGTCCGTCAATCTCAACCGATCTGAATGAATCTTTTTTGTTGAAAATTGGCTTTTTCAAAAGTGAGGGTCTAGCTTTTAGCTAGTAATACCTACAAATGTACTTCCAAATATCCAAAGCGCTGTGTGCCCTACACATGTACATCTTATTAAAATTGTTAGTAGTAATGCCTAGTTTGCTTTGCAGCTATGGACGTCGCAGGTAAACAAAAGAGCCTTGTTTCTGCAGTTCCTTCTAACCTTGCTTATCGTATGCCCGATGGTGCATCCTGATTTTCAAAGTCATTTCGACGACTTTTTCGTCTTCAACTTCAACTCTAACTTTGTATGATAAGAGATAAAGGCCTTCAAAGTTAACTAGATTATGCCAATTTAGGCAGGCTCCTACTTTCTGAAGGTCGACGTTGTAATGAACCTGATTATCATGGCCCCTCTGCTAGTGATTCTATATTCGGTTATGTTCTGGCACAGCGCTACCAAGCAACAAGACCTTGACGATCAAACTAGAAGGGAGGTCCGTCTGGCCATCACAGGAGGTCTCATTTCTCTCTTATTCCTTGGTCTGTGCGTAATCAACGTGGCGCATATGTTTGGGGTGCACGGTTTCTGGCTCTGGCAGGTTTACTTTGGCTGTTTGGATCTGTTCAGCTGCCTGAACCCCTACTTGCTCTTAGCATTTAGCACAAAGCTACGTCAGTGTCTGGCCGCCGATCTGTGTGGTATAAATATAGACTATACTGCGCATGGTGGTGGCACCTCCAGAACTGGCCGTATCTTCACTGACAGAGTGGTGGCCAGGGCTGTCACCCCTGAACCGCTAGGTGAACGATTAGCCGAAATTGATTTGTGACCTATTGGAGTGTGTCGGTTTGTTGTCTCGCGTCGTGTCATGACCAGCTAAAGTAGTTTCATGTTGATTATCAAGTTAACCAACCTAAACCCGTTTGCTGCAATTTGATTAGAACGGCGCGAAAATTTAAGATCATTTGAGGTTAATACACTAAGATCGGTTATTGTATCAACTAGTATTTCAGGGGCCAAAAGCGCGGATTCCCGTTTAAATTCGGTCATTCCTAGAGACACAGTTGAACGAACTGATGTGTTTGCAATTGCAGACAGAAATGTAAATGTGCAATATGTTTGCGCGTCGTTTAAATTTCAAATTAAATAGAGCTGTCCAGTACAGCGTAAACTCAGCCTTTACTTGCGTATTTCGTTCAATTTTGTCGAATCTAAACTACAAATAAACGAACTTTTTTAATAATCAAAGCAAAACTAATAAGTAAAAACAACAGCAATAGTACACCGGGAATCCATCTACACAGGTAGGCGTAGGCGGATAGATTGAAACAAAAACACGAAAAAAACATCTTTAATTAAAAATCTCGTAGATACAGTAAATATGTTAGATCTTTGCACTGAGTGCCGGTTCTGGAGAGAAATAACAGTCTTGTCACTGACAGATTGCATAAAAAGTAGAATATACAATCTTTTTAGCGGAATAACACATCCTTCCTTTTTATCTATTTCACGCCTGACGCACCGTCTGAATCAGCTGCGTCAGCGTGGCCGCTAGCGTGGTGCTTTGCCGCATGAATTTCTTCATCTCCGGCGCACCCAACTCTTTGTCCCTCGACAGATTCAGACACTCAGCCGTAGCCCCGAAAGCACTCAGCACTTCGCTCAATTTTGCCGTCAGAATCTGCGCCTGGAAAAGCGACGGTGCGCCGCGCAGCAGTTGCTCGGCGGCGTCGCTCATTGATTGGGCCTTGGCCAGGCTCCGCCCCAAACAGGCGGTCACGTGACTGTCCGAGCAACGCTCACTGGCCGAGCGAACCAGCAGCTTGGTGGCCGACGCAAACTGTTGCGATTCGTTGAGAAGACGGATTTTGCTCTGCTGCGACGCCTCGGGCGCTGTTCGTTTCGGAGATCTGCAACTTGACTAACCTGGTTAGTTTCCTTATCTGTACTGTCCATTTTGTATTGTACAGGATCCGTCAAAAAATCAACTCCGCAGTTATTTTTACCGTAGCAAGGCAAATCTCAACCGATTTGAATGATTCTTTTTTAAACGAAAAATAAATAAATCTTAAAAGATTGGTAAGACTTTTATTTCAGATCCTTTGCCTACTTCCTGAGATATTTGCCCTGGAAGTCGAAGGGGAGTTCAGTTGCAGTTCATAATTTAGCAGATTCCTGCTGCTGAGGGCTAACGTACATACGATGCTTTAAGGGCCTGTCCATAAACGACGTCGTTCCAGAGAGTGGGAGAGGGGTCGGCTGAAATGCGACGATACCCCAGGAGGGGAGAGGGTTAGCAAAAAACGACGTAGTTTTTTTTCGGAATTTTAGGGAACCTTGATTGCATTATCTTCAAACTCTTTCTGGAAAAGGTTTACACATACAGAAAAGCTTTATAGAATGATTGTAGGGATTTATGCAATTGATTGTGCAGTATGGCAACAAGAAAACATGACAGTACTGTACTGTATGTACTGCACTTTACTGGAAGCGGGTTACTGGGTATGGGTATTTATTAAAATGCCTGGAATCGATATTTATTTATTGGGTAGGTATTCCTAGAAATACCCAATTTTCCGCATGGGTTCGGTATACCCAATCAACAGCAATGGTGACACATACGCTCGGTTACTTGACCAGTAAAGGCTCCTAGCCCTCAGCAGTAGGAATCTGTTATATTATGAAGTAGAACAGTACAATAAAAAATCGCTCTCGTTCAAGGTCAAAAGCACTGTTTAAACTTTGAGGGCAAATATCTCAGGAACTAAGCAGACTATCTTAATAAATGGTTTACCAATCTTTCAAGAATTTATTTATCTTTCAGATAAAAAATATTCATTTAAATCGGTTAAGATTTGCGGTTGTTACTGTTAAAAACTCTGGTGTCGCTTTTTTGTATAGCGTTCCTGTAGTTTTGCATCAAGCGATGCTATTACGGTGCTAGCGTGGTTAAGCACTAAGCAGCGATCAACAACGGGTTTGAATTTTTAAAGCGCGGCAGCGCAACAACCTTTTAACTCCGATTTAAAATTAAAACGAGATTAAATAATAACTCAATATAGGCAGTGTGCTCTGGCTGTGCCATATTACTACTACTTACAAGGACTCGCAAATTTCTCCCTCAGGCACCGGACACAGTTTAGTGCTAGAACGAAACGGTGGACGGTGATTGGTCAGAACCGGTCTACAGTACCTGGAAGGCATGCTGTCGAGCGCTGAACTGAGTCGTTGCTTCATAGCTTCGATTTGTTGCAAGGCCGTGGAGAAGTCCACCGACCCGCCGATCATGTTTTGGTCCTGGTTTTCCGGAACGAAGCCGTTTCCCACAGCAGTGGCTTCTTTTTGTTGGACGGGTGCTGGTGGAGAACTCGGAAATCGCACGGTGATGTCTTCAGTCGGACTGTGACCCGTCTCAGCGATCGACTTTAGAGGCGGACCCGGCATTACGATCCTGAATAAGGTTTCACTGTATTTTAACAAACCTGGCCCATTCCCCCAGCCAGACAGCAGCAAGGCAAAGTGAAGTTTCTGCTGGTGTGTGAACCCTACAGTGGTGCGTTGTTTTGTTCTTACAATTGCCGACTAGGGATGATACGGGACTGGTATACGGTACTAGCCGGTATTTTCCCCAATACGGTATACGGCATACATGTAACAGGGGGGTCTGGGGGTCTGCCCCCCACCCGACTTAGGCCAGACCTCCCCCCGATGGGGACCCCCCCCCCCGAGATTTCACCGACCCCCCCTCCGATTTTTCTGGCAAGTAAATTTTCGAGAAAATTTTTGCAATTTTTTACACTTTCACACACAAAAATTGCCAAAATCGCCTGCAAAACAGCACTTTTCAGCTGTATTTCAGCCCAAATTAGCGATTTTTGGCGATTTTTAGGCCAAAAATTGCGATTTTTCTCGACTTTTGAGCCTTTTTTAGTGCCCACCCCCTCCCCCAAAATTTTGGCTCAGACCCCCCCCGGCCGGCGCCAGACCCCCCCCCCTCCCCCCATCGACGGATGACCTGTTACATGTATGGTATACGGTATTAATACCGTATACATTGTAGTTTTAAAGACTGAATGCAGTTTTTCGATGAAAAATCAGCCTGTTTTTGCTGTTTTTCATCCGAAAAAGCCATTTTAGGGAAATTCTCCTTTATAACTCTGGGAAATGGGTATCTATTGTAAAGATCTAACCTATCTTTGTAAAGATATGCAATAAGATAATGCCATTGAAAACGTAAAAAGATATTTGCATCAGGTGTAGCTGGGGGAGAATAAAGAACCGATCCCAAAACAGAAAGTAATGTTTTAACGATCATAATTATTTATAAATTAATAAGTTTTATCGATAAATATCGATCATCGATTTTTTTTTTCTCAAATTTCTAAAATTTCAAAATCGTTCAAAATGGTCATGCCGTATATCTTTTGAAAGCCCTTCGCCTGTCGAGTCTAATGATCACTACATCAGCACGCCAGCACAGAGCACGCCCCGGGGGCTGTTTTGCTAAATATACCCCCACGCCGCCTCACGTTCCCGTTCGTGTGGGGGGAACAATCAGACAGGGGGTACCAGAAGGGTCTCCTCAACCAATTTCCTTCTTCCAACCTTATTTCACTAACCATTCTCTTCTCCCTAACCTACCCTCACCAAAACACACACCCTTCCTACCTCCTGTGTCTGATTGACGAACGAGGTGCCACCCTTTCATTCCAAATCCAAAAAAAAAAAAAAAAAAAAAAAACCAATCTATATATCTATCTATCTATCTATCACTCCTTTCTCTCACTTTCTACTACCCCTGGTTGGTCACCCCCTTTTGTTTTCTCTTTCTTGTGTTGTCTGTGTTCCCTCGACGAGCCGCGGCCCCGGCACGATCTCTATGTTAACTCTGGAGAAATAGGGCCAGTATTTGGCGCAGCTTCTGCTGCCTCCTGTCGACCGGAACACTATTGCTGTAGCTAATTGTTTTTCCCTTTCAGTAGCTCCTAAGATGATCACTCTATTCAGCTGGAATTGTAACAGCCTCGCCCCTCATGTAGAAGAGCTGCGAAACCACCTCTACCAACACAAACCCAGCGTCGTTCATATACAAGAATCCCGTCTGCCTGCAGACAAGACTCTCTCCTTTGCTGGCTACCGCGTCCTCCACGCCCCCCGTGCTCAAGGTACCGGCGGAGGCCTGACCACACTCGTCCGCCGTCCACTTCAAGCTCAAACTGTGGCCTTTCAACCTCCGCCTGGCGACGCCATCGAGCTCCTTGCAGTAAAAGTCTACTTTGGAAAACGCTGCTTCACCTTCTGCAACGTTTACAACCCCTCCCCGGCCCAAAACCCCCAGTTCGACCCTACGCTTTTTGCGCAACTCTCTACCCCCTGCATTCTCAGTGGCGATTTTAATGCCCTCCACGCTGATTGGAACTACGGGGGTGTAACCCCCGAGAACACCCATGGAGTGAAGCTCTCCACCTGGCTCGCCGCGACTTCCTTTCAAAACCTGCTAGATGAAGATGTTCTCCCTACCCTTACCCACCGAACTCATGGTACTCAAACACGACCCGACCTTATTCTCGCCGCTCTTCCCCCAACGGTCACTTGGACAACATCAGTGGGTCCCTCCCTCGGATCGGACCATGCCAGTCTCAGCTGCACCTTCCATCTCCCTCGCTTCCATGGTGCCCGCCTGAGAACCCTGAGCCGCTTCAACTTCAGAAAAGCCAACTGGCCCCGATTCAATCTTAGCTGTGAGGAAATCGACGAATGGGACATCGAACATGCCAAACTGCGCGACCTACTCCCCAACATCACCCGTCTATTTCACGCTGCAGCCAAAGACAGCATCCCACGAGGCAAACAAAAGCACTACAAACCATTTTGGACCAAACAGCTCTCCTACCTGTGTAACCAGCGCGGCAAATTCATACACCGATTTCAACTGCATCCCACCCAGCTCAACCGCACCATCAAAAACCGCTGGAATGCCCTTTGCCAACGCAAAATCAAAACAGCAGCCCGCACCCACTGGCGCTCTCTCTGCTCCAAAGGCCTCTCCACGCGACATGTTCAACGCATCGTTCGCCACCTCTTTTCTGGCAAAAATACCATCTTCACTCCAATCCTCCACAACCGACAAACCCTGGTTTATTGGCAAGACCAAGCCACAGCTTTTGCCCGATTCTACCAACACACGGACCTCATTCAGAAATTCAACGACCCTCCGACTGACGCCCACCAACAAGAGCTCATCCAACACCTTCGCAGAACTGTCAGCAACAACAACAAAACCACCCCCAACAAAAAAACCAACCTCTTCTTCGCTCCCTTCTCCCTCAATGAGTTAACTGCCGCCCAAACCACCATCACTCTACGACGTGCCCCTGGTGCTGATGGAATTCTACCCGAATATCTCTCCCACTTGAAAGGCCCTGGCCTAAATGGAATACTCCGCCTTTTCAACCGCCTTTGGACCTCCTGCCTAATGCCCAAACCCTGGAAGCGTGTAATCGTCATTCCCATCCTCAAACCCAATAAAGACCCCACCTTGCTTTCTTCTTACCGCCCCATCGCACTTGCTTCTCAATTAGGAAAGTGGTTTGAACGACTCATTCATGGTCGCTTCCAGTACTGGCTTGAAACTCATCCTCACTTCAACCCTACCCAAGCTGGCTTCCGGCCTCACCACAACACCACTGATCAACTCATCCGACTCACTCAATCCATTGAAACTGGCTTCCAAAGGAAACATCACACCCTAGCTGTCTTCCTTGACTTTAGCCAAGCTTTCGACTCTGTCTGGCACGATGGTCTCATCGCCAAACTTCATGCTCTCGGTGTGTCTGGCAAAATGTTCATCTGGCTAACCGACTTCCTACAATCTCGTTCCCTCCAAGTCAAGGTCAACAACACCTATTCCCGCCCTTATCCCTCTACCATCGGTGTGCCCCAAGGCTGCATCTTCAGCCCCATTTTATTCTCAGCCTACCTAAATGACTTGGATCAAGCCCTGCCACACAACATCTCCATTGGAAAATATGCTGATGATGTTGTCCTCTCTCTCACAGGTCCAAATCTCACCCGCCTTAGTGCTGAGATGAACCGCGCATTAACTGCACTCAGTGCCTGGCTCCACTCCTGGAAACTCAGCCTCAATGTCAACAAGTGCCAGGCCACTGTCTTCAGCCTCAGTCACCAAGACACCCTTGCTCGCTACCCAATCCAACTCCAATTTGAGAACCAAACTCTGCCCACCACTCCAACACCCATCTACCTTGGACTCACCCTTGACTCCAAGCTTACCTGGAAACACTACATCACCAAAACCGTCAGCAAAGCCATGCGGCGTCTCGCGATTCTGAAAAAACTCACAGGCACATCCTGGGGCCTCAAAGCTGCTGACATGACCCAACTATACAAATCCTACCTCCGGCCTGTACTCGAATATGGAGCTGAAGTATGGCACCCTTCTGCACGTGCCACTGTCTCCCACCAGATCGACCGAGTTCAAGGCAAGGCTCTCCGCTTAGCCCATGCGGTACCCGCCCACACGAGTCAAGCAGCCCTAGAAATCGAGAGCAACATACCACCTCTCTCCCTCCGCAGACATGCCAAAGTAGTTGGGAAATATGAACAAACCCTCCGCAAATCTGATTCTCACTGTCTCAAACGCCACATTGTTGACTACCAAGCCATCCCAGAGAGGAAACGCCACCGACTCCAACGTTCAAACTTTGTCGAATATGCCTCTCACTTCACTGCTGCTATCCCCCGCCCATCTCGCACTCCCACTCCACCTCTCCCCATTCACCCTTTACAGCTAGATGCTACTGACCTGGCCTTCTGGCTCCTCCACAGCGAACCATTTGACCCATCTATCTCCTTCCCTCAAACTGAATGGATCCACATCTACACAGATGCCTCTCTACATCCCAGTTCCCAACAGGCTGGGATTGGCTGCTATATCCAAAGTGCCAACCTTCCTGACTCTTCCCACACTGAACCCGCTGATGGTCTTTGGAGCACCACCGACCTGGAACTGAAGGCCATTCATCGTGGACTCACCCTCAGCCACCAGACTCTCCAATCACAACACGTCCACAAAATTGCACTCCTGACTGACAGCCTGAGTGCCCTCCACTGCCTCCGAACTGCTTACAATAGCCTCCGTTCACAGACTGACCTCATCTACTCCATCCAAATAACCATCCAAGACCTCACGCAACTTTGCAAACGGCTGTTTAACCAGCCACTCTCACTCACCTTCAAATGGGTCCCTGGACATACTGGCATCGCTGGCAACGAAATCGCCGACCGCCTTGCCCGTCAATCCTCAAGAGCTCCCCCTTACAAATCCCCCCTTCCTTATCACATCCTACAAAGATGGCTCAAGCAAGATCTCACCACCACTTGGATACAACAATGGGCCAGTTCCACCCAGGCCCGGCCCTACTACCACCACCGCCCTGCACCCATTAAAACTGACCCGATCAACAAACTTCCTCGCTGGGAACACCGCGCCATCCTCCTGTTGCGCCTCCACCAGTTTCCCACTGCCCAATGGCTCAACCGCATCGGCCAACAAGCCAATCCAAATTGCAGCTGTGGTCATATTGAAACCGTGGCTCATCTGCTTCTCCACTGCCCAACCACCGCCCAGCAGCGTGCTACCCTCTGGAATCCACCCTCCCGCACCCTCCATCAAGCTCTATATGGCACCCTCCATGATCTTCAACTAACGCTCCAATTCCTCAAAGCCTGCCAGCGGCTACAGTAGCAGTATTTCCGGTCGTCGGGAGTCACCGAAAAAGATCGCAGTAAGCTGATCTAAAGGTGAGCCATTTGCTCATAAACCATAAACCATACTTGCGATCCATTGCGCAACCCCCGTGTTTCGTCATCTCGGACGTTTCCCTTCTATCAGTGCCAAGCCACTCTAGCCATGCTGTTGGGCGCCAGGTTACTAAGAGAGCGCCTGGCGCATTGACGTCATAGTGCTGACAGCGTCCACTGCCCGGCCGAAGAGGACTAAACCGGTCTTGTTGTGTCGTCTCAGCCAGCACTTGACGTCATTGTTCTTTCTCCAAGTTGGCATGCTGTAGGAGCGGCTTCGGTGCTATGGCAGATCCAGTTGGTTCCCATTTTACCTACTTGCTGTAACCAGCTTTCGGTGGCCTGGGTGGAGCGTTGTGCCGACGACCAACTCTTTGCAGCAAGAAACTTGCCACGCCGAGAGGATGAACCACTACAACCACTAGGGATGCAGCGGCCGCCGTGACTCAGAGGCAGCGAGCTACCCACTGAGCCACCGACGCGGCCACAGTATAGTCCATTTCTGACCTTCCCTGATTCCCCACCCCAGCACTTAACCCAGATATTTTATGGGGAGATTATTTTATAGATGCGGCTGGTCTGAGAGACCAGATAGTGCGTATTACAATACTGGAACTCGAAGTCGAAAGGTTAGAAAAACGAAGGGTAAAAACAGATTTAATACTATGTATGCTAAAACATGAAAAATAGATTAATTGATTTGAACCCTAGCGATTTTTTTAGCTTAAACAGCGAAAATCGCGCGGACATTCACGGATGATGAAAGTGCAGAGTAGTGGTATCAACGTAAAGAAGCATTTCTTTGCAAATAGAGCAGCCGGTTGCTCTTCCGGAGGCCTATTTAAAGACAAAAGAACAATTAGTAATCGAGGATTGCGATTTGCGTAGTGCACTGCCAGCAAACCGCTTTGCACTAGAGCTTCTCTTTTGTCCTGGTCGCCATTCTATAAAAATGTTCTCTTCCTAATAACCTGTGTAATAAACCTTATTAAAAATGCTTTGTAGGGTTTGTTCGACTGATTAAAAGTAATATTGTTTTTGATAGGTTAGCGGACAGCCGGGTTATTGAGTTTTAGCATTAAACCAACTACTAATCTGACTAGGCACTGCAGTCGGTTTTAGTACCGTTTTCTACTCATGTACTGTTGTACGAAATAAACAAATAAAATAAACAAAAATCGATATTTTCAAGTATGTTTTTTTTTCAGAAAAAAACAAAAACTAAGAAAGCGTTCCGAAACAACTGGTTCGATTTTGCATTTTGGACTAGACATTTCGGTCTACTGGAGTGGCACTAATAGTAGAAAACAAATCCCGAGGTAAGTGATAGATTTATGTAGTACATAGGTAATAAATATGGAGGAAAATGTGCTCCGCATTTTTGGTTTCAATCAGTGTTGCCAGGTGCTAGCCAGTCCAGTATACTACCACCAGCTAAAAATTATACTACTTTATACTACAATTTTCGCCATTATACTACATTTTGATACTACGCTGTAAAACTGTCAGATCAAAGGTTTAAAGCATAGAAAACTGTTAGGTAATGCAGACAGCAATGGCAGAAGCGTTTTAATTTCGACTCAAAGAGTTTTTACACAAGCTAAAGCTTCAATGACTTTTTAAACCATCGAAAACTTAGGCATTTTACCAGTTTGCGTATGGTTTACCTTTCTCGTTGCCCTCAAGGGTACCAAGTTCAAATTTAGATGAAACTGGTTTCGATTCGACTTTTCAAAACATATGGTCTGGGGCCTAGGGGCCTTACCGACCTCAATCCGGCCAAGGCCCCTCAGCAGTCCGTCCAGCACCCTATCCCCTCCGGCGGAAATTTTTGGCGATTTTTATGGAAAATCCGAGATTTAACAGCGATTTTTGGCCTTTTTTGGAAATCAGCCTCCCCAAGACGATTTCAGGCCCCTCCCTACAGATTTTTCTGGCCTATGTGTTTGTATGTAGGTAAAATTCGTTCTGGTCTCTAAAGTCTCAACTCTAGACCTAAGCTGGAAACTAAGCCAAGCCTCAGTCTAAGCCTAGCGCTATTTTTATGGATGGGATCAAACTTTACTTTTTCTACAAGTTGATCACATCAAACTGTATTTTTCCTTTGGTTGATCATTGGAGTCATATTTGTTGAATATCAATCAAAACGGTTAGTTGATTGGTTGGTCAAAAACGCATACTTTCACCGATTTATTTTAATTATTCTCATAGAGAATAACTAATTATGTCAATTTGATGTGAAAAAAGGAAAAACTCTTTTCAAACAGGGAAAAAATGACGAGTTTTCTCAAAAATTGGGAAAATATGACATCTGAAATTGAAATGTTGAATTATACTACATTTTATACTACAAAATCTAAAATTATACTACATTTATATACTACATACTACAGCCGATTTTTCGATACTTTTCGAAGGTCAATTATACTACAGGTAGTATTATTATACTACGCCTGGCAACACTGGTTTCAATCAAATGTTTCCTTCTTAGTCAGCAGTTTACCCTTACCGATTTGGCTGAAATTTTCAGGATTTATTTACAAAAAGAAGATATAATTCAGTCGGTCGTATCTGTCAGTTATTCATCAACACAATAATTAAAAGTTTTTTCTAGCGTAGACTTAAAATAATCTGTACGCTTGCCAGCCTTTACCCGACAGGCAAGAGAAGAGAAACAGATAAAAAAGCAAGAATTTACTTGTTAGCACTGAGTTTGCGCGGCGATTTCATAGGTGGCGACTTGTTAGGGCCCGGGAGCGTGACAGAGGTGGGCGAATCTGGATGGGGGTCGACTGAACGAACTCTGGCCATCAGCTTTCGTCTCTCCCCGGCACACTGCGGAACCGACATGCGTCCTTTACGATTGAATTCTTGACTTATCTAGAATCCGGCTCACTCTTCTATTTACACCTTTCTTGCCGGCCGTCGCGGAGGCAGTTTTTGCCAGCTGAGAAAGTATTGGGTATTGGAGGCAGGTGTACACTCAGATTTTTCTGCTATTCTTCGGTTCATACATGTAGGGGGTCGTCCAAGAGGGTGAGGGGGCTCGGCTGAAATGCGACGATAGACAACGCACCAGGGGGTTAGCAAAAAACGACGTCGCTTTTTTCGGAATTTCTGGGAACTCTGATTGTGTTATTTTCAATTTTTCTGCATTCTGGCAAAGGTTCTAAATACAGAAAAGGTTCCCAGAGTGGTTAGTAGGGTGATTAATAGGAATTTATTCAATTGATTACACAGAAGGCAACAAGAAAACTGTATGTACATACATTGTAGTACTGCAATTTTATCGGGGGGAGGGTAAATGGAAAGCGACGTCGGCTTAATAGGGGAGGGGGTCCCAAGCAACGACGCAAGACGATTTTGGGGGAGGGGGTCCGAAAAATCGGGACTTGGGACGACGTCGTTTATGGACGGCCCTAACAGGTCATCCGCTGAAGGGGGAGGGGGGTTGGGGGCCTGGCGTCGGCCGGTCTGAGCCCAAATTCTTGGGAGGGGTTGAGCACTAAAAACGCTCAAAAATTGCAATTTATCAGCTAAAAATCGTCAAAAATCGCAGGCGAGTTTGGCAATTTTTGAGTGTGAAATTGTAAAAAATCGCAAAATTTGCTCAAAAAATTACTTGCCAGAAAATCGGAGCGGGATGTTGGAAAAATCTTCTCGGGGAGGTTCCCGAACGGGGGGTCTGGCCTAAGTCGGGTGGGGCAGACCCCAAACCTCCTGTTACATGTATGTATGTACTATGCTTCGGCATCTACTGTACTTATCGGTAGCCTATTGGATTGGCCATAGAAGGGTGGGAGGGAGTAATACCTCAATTGAAGCGATTCCCTTCTCGAGCACTTCCAGTCCGACGAACTCTTTCAGTTCCATTTTGTGAATGGCAGGGGGTTCGTGATCGCTCAGCTCTAGGCCGCTGAAATTTTTCAATGATATCCTCCTCACGTCGTCGTCTTCGCTTCTCTGCTTGGCCACCGACTAAACTTTAATACAGTACACAGCGGATACATACAGTTATTAATTTTACACAGAAATTTACATAACAAAGCACTACATCTTTGAGCACAATATTTTATCTTTTACTGGACCTCCACCAGTTTTCGGATTTTTTGAATTTCAAATTAATTTTTGGAAAACATCCATAGTTTTGTCAATTTAATTTTTCGAAAACATCCATAACATCCACATAATATCTACCAGATGACGGAATAACGTTCATGTAACAGGTTCAGGCCAAGAAGGAAGGTTTCGTCCTATACATGTACGTACATGGGGGTCCAAGGCGGCAAGGGGATAAAAAAGGCGAAGGCAAAACAAAGGCCTTTTAAGCGGAGTTTAAGCTAAAAATTTGTGATTTCTGAGCCAGTTCGTTAGTACTTGAGCCGCTACTATTTAGTATCTGTTTGTTTGTTTTGAGTTCCACTGTCCTTTCGGACAGCTCAGGACCGTACATGGGCCGGAAAAACGGATTGCGGTAGTTAAAATCTGCAAATTTGGGGGTAGCCCTACCGATTTGGCCATTTTGGTGAGTGCGGTCAGGAACAAAAGTCGGCTTCAGATGGATGGGTGGGGTCGTTTGGGGGGTTGAGCCCAAGTTGAGGTGGGCAAACCCCCGGACCTCTGCGGCCCATGTATTCCAGGACACTCCTCGCTCTTTGCAGAGCCCTTCAAAGGGGTAGCCTAGCCCTGCGTACAAACAACCCTCCCTTGCTGCCATTAGGTGCAACAGCAGCGCCGGTTCGGTTCCATTTACCTACGGCGGCTTGGGTTGGGCTTTACATCGACAACTTCAGTCGCTTCGACCATACATGGGCCGGAAAAATCCGGAGGGGGGTAGGGGGGTTGAGACCTCGGGGGGGGGGGGTCCCCCGAAAAAAGGCCAAAAAAACGCCTATTTTGCCTTAAATAAGCGAAAATTTCCTCCCTCCGGGAGGAAATGTGGGTGGCCGAGGGGGTGGTATGGCCGGCCGAGGGGGGTATACCCCCCGGCCCATGTATGGCTTCGACCATAGTATGAGTACATATACTGGTATTTTCGGGTCATGGGCTGTCTCGGCTATTGAGAGGGGTAACCCCAATATCTATTCGAAGAAAGACAAATGGGTGAGTAACTCAAGTCTCAGGGTAAAACTGCTTGTTCCAATGACATCACAGATAAGCTTCCAAAACAGACCTTAGCTTTCTCGGCAGCACTGCTAGAGGCCAAGAACTCCACCCAGTCCTGTTTGTTGTCTTCGTCGTCAGACATGGTGGCTCTTGGAAAGGAGACGCTGTTGGGGAGTCGTCGAGCGGTGGGTCGTTCCTCCTCGATCGAGTGGAGTCTGCGCTGCTGTGCCAGAAGACACTCGATATCGCCGCTGTTGCTTCGCTTGCGCTTAACGCGTCTGGCGCCCGATTCGGCGGCGGCAGTGGCTGCAACCAACCGACGGATCGAGTTGCCTATAATCTATGGACTGACAGAGAAATTGCGTCCATTGGCCGGATGCAATAACGACCGAATATTACTGTCGCTACTCCCGGTGGACAACGGCTCTACTCTAGGCCGGCCAATCGATTTCTAGACGCTTTTTCTTGGCGCTACTTTGAGAGCCGAAATTAATCAGCCGGCTATAGTGTGCGAGCTTTCTTTGGAAGCTTATTTATATACATGTGTGTGTGTGTGTCAAAATTCGATCAAACATCACTGACGGGAATTTTGATTGAAGTCGCTATGTACTGTACCAGGGCTGTTGGGTCGGTTTTTTTCCTCGGTTTTTTCGTTTTTTTCTGAAAAAAAAACGGTTTTTTTCCTAGGGGCTCGGAAAAAAAAACTAAAATGCGGAAAAAAACTCAAGCTAGTTTTTAAAGGAAATAGACACAATAACTGGTTGAATTCGCTTCAAATGCTTTGAATTTACGTTAATACAATGTAGAAGCCTTACAAGCATTTCCATGACATAACTTAGCTGTTTTTTTGGCAAAAAATACCGGTACCATTTTCAGGCAACTTTTACTATCGTATTTTTGTTGTTTTAAAATCAAATTACTACTCTAAAGTATGAAATTAGTGCATTTTGTAATAAAACTCACGCTATTTCGTTGAATTCTGCAATAAAAAGCGATTGTTAAAAATTTTTTTCTCTCATCTCGGAAAATAACTTTTGGAAAAAACCGGAAAAAAACCGGCTTGAGTTTTTTTCCGGAAAACAAACAGCCCTGTACTGTACCTATTAAATAGCCGATTTACAACAGGGCTTTTGGTTTCGCTGGATAAACTCTAGTGATGTAAAAAATTAATTTAATTGTAATTGAAATTCGCATAATTGGCCTGTTTTTAATTTCAATTCAATTAATTTAATTTAATTGAAATTCAAAAGTTGGGCCATAATTTAATTGTAATTTAATTGAAATTCGCCTGGAATTTCAATTATATTTTCAATTATTTCCTGTGGTGAATGTAAGGAAATGCGTAAGTATTAGAGGCGCTAATGACTTCAAACAAAAACCTACAATGTATTTAGGGTTTGTCACCTCTTTATACTGACCTCACTTCGTTTTGTAATGTTTTATGCTCTGCTTTATATTTTGCAGTTCATAAAAGTCAAAACAGTGATTTTTGGATGTATGGTGGGTTTACACCCTTTTTGGAGAAGGTACTTGTTTGTACCTAGGAGGTGATGTTGCTCAAAATGCTAAAAACCTTTAGATTATGTACTGATATATAAATAATGAACAAACCTTAAAACTCTCCCAGAATGCCATTTTATGCGTTTTTAAAATGCAACTTTTTAAAATTTTCTCGCCTGGTTGGGCAGCAGGCTAACCGGGTGTCTCTAAGCGTTTACATGGACATTTTTCTGAGTCCTGGGCCAGTGTCACTGTCTTTTTACAGCAAAAAAACAACAGTTTTCAAAAAATTGAAAAAATAATCGAAAGTATATGGCATAATTGAAATTTTCCGAAGTTCCATAATTTAATTGAAAATATAATTGTAATTGAATATATTGGAAAACTATTTCAATTAATTTAATTTAATTGAATTGAAATTAAAAACTGAGCTCATAATTTAATTGTAATTGAATTGAAATTCAAATTCCATAATTTTACATCACTAATAAACTCTAGCATCGTTTGTCTGCTAGTTCCCAGTTTTTCCTTTTTTCCAAAAGCTATTTTCTCGATATGACAGAAAAATAGTTTTAAACGAGCGGTTTCTGCTGAAGGGAGGGAGGGACACAAAATAGCGGTAGGTTAATTACTAAATTTCGTGTTTTAACCAAAAATGGGTCAGGGGCTGGGGCCTTACCTTCGCCTAGACAATGGCCTGGCCCCTCCCTGGGCCGCTCAGGCCTCCTATCCCAGAGTAAAATTTTGCGATTTTACAACAATTTTTTACCCTTTTAGTGAAATCTAGCTACCCCGTCAAGATTTCAGCCCCCGCTTCAGATTTTTCGGTCTGTTATGGTTCTTCTGACCACCCTGATTTACAATACTTTGGCCGATGCCCGATATTGTTATGAAATGAAAAAGATGCTAAATGTGTTGAAACATGTGATATGTAGGGAAAGCGAACGTTGGACCGCGTTAGAGGGGTTCAGAGTTCCCTGATCGTCTGGAAAGGATAATTTTTGGTCGATTCCTCCATTTTTTGAAAACAAGTTTGTGCCATACGTATATATACATATACATATGTATGCGGGAACCGTAGCTAACTATTAGCGCCATGGACGCTATACATGTGCATGGTAGGCAGTTCAGGGGGGCAGCCGGGTCTCCATGCGTAGTTGCCCTTACTGTAGGTGCAAATTTTCGAGAAAATTTTAATTTCCGGGCAAATTTCTGTCTAAAAATCTAAATTTTCAGGAATCGTAATTTTTAAAATCTGCTCAAAGTCTAGTTTTCCAACAAAAACGTTGTCCAAAAATCGAAATTTTTGACGAAAATTTCGGGTTCAGTGAGAATGTAGTTGCCTGGCCCAAGGATGAATAGTTGCGTAGTTGCCAAAATTGATTTCTATGGCTTTAGAAACGTACTAGGAGGCTTCCTAACAGCTGCTGGAAGCTTTTAGTGGATTTTCATTTTCGTCCCCCTGACCCCCTCGAACCCCCATACACATGTATGATGTACGCTTATTATGGAAAAGCTTTCTAGGATGTCACAGGTCCTTTTTATTTATGGATGTGCTGATACCGAATAGCCTGAATCCGGTTTACCAGATATTGAGTAGGATCTATCCAGATTCCAGGTGAAATTTTCGTTCCACTGTGGCCTTGCGACTAACTATCAGATTGGGTCATTTTTCTTGTGGGGAAATGTTTAAAAATTCATATCGCACCGCTAAGTGATTTACGACAAGGCAATCGTAGTATTCATTATCTAAAAACCAACCAGCTAAAAAATTAGCAGAAACTTCAGCTAACCAGGCCAGACCTGTTGCACTAACAGTTCGGACGTCCAAAACGCCTAGCTATCGATTGGCAGACCGGCTTCCAATTAGCGACAGAATAGCTGCTAATGCAAAGAAAGCAGCGTTTTGTGGTGGTGTGATTAATGGAGGTTTAATCGATTCCACCGACGCTGGCCGGCCCTCGCAGCTCAAAATTAAAACCAGCGTTTCAATCAAGCATACCTGCAGAAAGCAGCGATTTTCCAAACGTGTCCAGCACAAGGTTAGGCGGCGGGGGGATTGTGTGCAGTGCCAAGAATCTTTCAAACTCGGCGCGATTGCGTGAGATGGACGGGTAGGCGGAGCTGAAGCTCGATTGGCTGGCGGTCACCTCCTGAGCGACTCCTATTGGCTGAGAGGTTGTTCGTCTGCGATACTCTGAAACTTGATTTTACTTTCAAATGGCTGATTGGAGACAAAAACCTGATCGAATCTACAGCAGAGAGCTTGGACCAAGGCACACAAAGAACGCAATGATGCATTAGGCCTCGATGCAACATTTTGTTTGAATATCGATCAAAAATATCTGCCATGGTTTTATTAAGGCTCTGGGCTACTGGCTGCAGTAGTCCATTTCATTTTTCTTCTACATACTTGAATTGAGGTTCTGGGCAGCAGCGTATGCAAGCACAATGGAGCGCCTTTGGACTTCCGGCCCAATTATTGGTCAGACCGCTATTTTACACACAGTAGGTACATGAAAACACGAGACAGAGGGGGGTTGTTTGTGTATGAGAATAAGCCGAAGCGCAGCTGGGGTCAGAAAACGATTTTCAACTGGAGTCGGTAAATATTTATAAGGCTAGGCCGGCTTCATAACAACTTCTCTGGGCAGCAAAATGCCAAAAATACCTAGAAAACTCTCACCTATCCCAGTTTGGCAGTTCAGACCTCTAACATCCTTGACTGCATACACTTTTCACCCTACATTTGATACAAACCAGGAACCAAGAGTAGCAGTGTCCAACTGGTCTGTACAGCTGGAAAGCAGAACACCTAATAAGCTATGCATTGCAGTTGGCGCGGCAGATAGCTAAACGAGTAAAGTTTGGCCTGGGCTAGGCTCGACTAATAGGCAGTTGGAGTGGGAAGCAGCCGCTCTCCAGGGATAAACAAGCTGCCAAAGACGTTCTATAAGACCAATCAAGCGTCTTTTTTCGGAGGCGACAGTCGGCCCGTTTTCGTTAATTCAATGCAGCCAGGCAATTTGCACGCCGCCGCCTTCTACGTGGCTCTCCAATTTCTGCCGATTCCCAAGAAATTTGCCGGCAAAATTAATCGCGTCTCGTCTGCTGCTGCTGCTAAACTGCTGCGCTCACCAAAGAAGACAGTACTACACCCACTTTTGCTGGCCGTCTGGTGACTGTCCTCTATCACTTGCACATCACCCTGCGCCAGACGCTCCATCACATTCTGGAACTGATCTTTCGGGTCTGGCTCATCTCTAAATGGAGTAGGCGGGGTCAGGTCGCTCAGTGCCAACGGATCCACTTGTGGTCTCATGTCATCCTCTGAAATGCAACTAATTTAGTTTGCAAGCAAATAGAGCAGGCCGTACAGAAAGCACCTTGAGAACAAGGAGAAGGCAGTAGAGTGAGATCTATGATTTCGGAGTCAGTGCATAAGTTGTCTGGGAAGAGCAGCAGTAGTTGTTCCAATGTTTCGCCCTCCACACCGCAAGTGGCCACTATTTCCTGCAGCTGTCCATCACTGAGCATGGTGCAGGGTAGGGTGTCTGGGGATTTGAGACCGAATGAAGGTCTTGGGGCTTCACAGCGCGTTGGAAGCTCTTTAGGACGACTCTTGAGTACCGGTCTAAATTGCCAGGTAGACTCGCAAACTATGCAGATCCATTTAGCAGATTGAGGCAAAGGTGAGGTTGTAGTTTTTCTAATAATTCTAATGGCACTGAGTCCAATACATGCAACGCAGGCGGTTTAGTATCAGTTTAGAAACAGTCTAAAGAGGGGTACGTAATCTGATCTGGTTGGCAAATACTGGTGTGCTGGTGAGATGGTGGGGTAGATGCAACTTACCCGAGGTCTCTCAGACCCAAACTGTATTGCTTAAAATTTGTTGATTAGAAATGTCGATCGTCTTAGCTTTGCTGGCAAACAAATAGCGCTAGGAATTGTTCAACACAAAGAAAGGAGCTTAGGCTTATTAATTATCTCTCTACATTTGTATAGTCAGCTTGTCCTATCTAGCACTTCACCAATAGTTAATTAATCAGTAAATCCTTATGTTCAGAAATTGTTTGCCTAAGCTTCATTCTTTCGAGAGCAATTATCCACTTTATTTGCTTGCCAAGATAAATATACTCAATTTGAAGAATTGAAGAAAAGCGGATAATCAGATTAGTCACCTGTGAATCGGACTATCACTAGGCGTGCTCTGACTCTCTGTATCGCTGGAAGACAGCTCGGAAGAGGGGTGTTTCTGCAGTCTTCTGGGCTCCAACTCTTCGTTTGACAGTTTCTTAGGCAGTTTGCTCCGCTGCATGCTAGGAAAGGTTCCGAGTCGGTCGCGGTGTCTGATAAGTAGAGAGTCCTTGGCCCTCAGGAACGTCTTGGGCTTGTACTCATCCACCTCTGGCTTGTAGTCACGAACCAGTAAACTGTCTTTGGCACGCAGAAATGAGCGAGGTCGACACTCATCCTCTTTAGATGTCTCTTCAGACGATAACCTGTTGTTAATACAAATGCAGCCTGGATTTATAGCCTAACATTGAGCCAAGACCTACAGTTATGCAGTGAGAGATAGGAGCGCATAGTGAAGTACAATCAGTATAGTACAAGTACGTATGTACCTGACTCGTTTAGGCTGTTTCAATTTGCTCTTGATAGGAGGCACTTTAGTCAACGTGTCATCGTCCTCAGAGGTGTCCATGAGGTAAGATGAGTCACTCTGGTGAATCTCCACACTCACTTGCTGTTCCTCATCAGCCAGCAAAGGCTGCCGTTCCTCTCTAACAGGCTACAATGGATCGAGCGTCAGTCACTCATTCGTGACTAGTCAGTCATACCCGTCGGACTTTGGCCAAAGATTTTAGACAAGCGCCAAAGGCAAGAGCCATGGCTCTCAGTGACAAAGGATTGCCTTTAAGTGTCAATTGGCCTTGAAACGAATTTGTTTGAGATCGATATGGAACGGCTATTAGTATATTTTATCCCTGTCTCAACTCTCGAAAGAATGGGCAGCAACTGGCTGGCCCCTGTGTTTTGGCCAAGCACATCTTGTTTAAAAGAAAATTCTTTGGGAAAACATTGGCGATTCTTGCGTGTACCTCAGATTTTTCATCGTCATCTTCTTCATCATCGTCATTTGTTCTGGAACCAGGGTAGGGCGGCGGACCCCTAGCCAGGTCAACCAATCTCTCCTCAGATTCCTCAGAAACCTCATCTATAACCTCATAATTCCACCCAGCAGGTCTTACACTGTGGAACCCGTGGTAAGGCGGCACTAAACATGGTTCTCAAACACAAAACAGAAAATTGTTGTTCTCAAGTACCAGGATGGGATGCTGGTGAGGGCGGATCGTCTTCGTCAGTGTGACAGGGCAACTTCTGATGGAGCAACAACCAATAATAACCTTGTGTATAGAGAACTAAGTCTTCTATGTCGTCTTTGTCAATCAGGAACTCTAGGGTCTGCAACAAGCTCAGTCAAGCCATCCTGATTGACCAGTTCAGTGAATGCATCACTTGATTGGTCATGTCTCCCGTTTTCAAGTGAATGGCCAGTAATTTGAGCACGTCTGTTTCCAAGGTGACTAGTAGTTGGGTCATCAAGTCAAAGTGGATGGTGATGGCAGGCTCTGTCGTGCGACCTGTTCCCTTCAGAAGCATACCTTGCTTTGGATGTACCTGCATCAGCATGTCTGTTTTGGTGTCCTGAAATTGGCTTTCTATAGGCTAGATAAAGTGATTGCCGCGCATGGTTGTGCAATTCACTTAGGAAATATGCACTGAAGCGTGAAGACCAAAACGAATGTCTAGCAGTTACCCTGAATGTAACACAAAATGAGCGTCCTCCAAAGGTTGGTAGATGACTGAGCATGTTGATATACCGCAGTCTGAGTGACAGTGATGGTTCAAGTCCACCAGTCACACTGCTGCTGTTACTCATTGAGTTAGCTGAAAAACAATAAGAATGTCTAGTATAAATATTCTGATTGTGAATCCAAAGCTCAGATATCTAGCATCACTCTAAACGAAGCCCCCTCTAAGAAGAGAATTGAAGCACAAGCTCAGAAGAAGCCCCGACAAACACTCACAAAAATAGAAGTCCACTGTTTCAACTAAAACTCTTACAGTAGTGGAAGGTAGTTAAGGCTGAATGCTCACAATCAAACAACTGGCTCACCAATTATGTTCGAATTGCTGTTGGCAATGCAATTAGGTGCGCTGGAAGTTTTTCTGTCAGTGTCCCGTTTTAAGTAGAACCTGAGATGCTTTCGAATCTCTTTTCGTTTCACGTTCTCCAGCAAAATCGCAGGAAGGAAGGAGTTTAGCCCGTATTCTTTCCTGAAGTGTTCCAAAACAGTTCTAGCCATCCAAATCGGCAGAAGCCACAAAACTCACTCCATAGCCTTCAGAGAGACCTTAGCACCAGCTTGGCATGTTTTGGTGTCGTGAGCCACCTGCTGCATCTGCAGTGCAGCTAATCGCACACAAGCTTCGTATCGCATTTCATAAGCATACCGACCAGCAACTACATCGTTGACACACTGAAGTGACATGATGTGCTAAGATCTTGACACAACAAGAAGGACGCCTACTTGCTGGTAGTAGTACTCAAAGGCAATAGGGTCAGTTTTGTGCAACTCTAGAGGGTCAGACGGCACAAAAGCTACTCGGAACAGGCAACGAAAGTGCTGGGAACCGGGTCTGGCTGCTATCTAAAACGGTTCGGGCTTGTTGGTTGGGTGCAGGTTGATCAACACAAAATACCCTGGTCAGCTTTTCATCCTTTTTTAGTAATGACAGCTTGTTTGAGCGAGGGCCTTGAGGGTGTTCCAACATAAGAGTGAAATTATCCAGCGATTGCAGTGCTAATTTCTCCCGTAGCGACTCTAACACATCCTATAATAAAGAAACGTTTTAAAGGCAATACATTCAGACTTGAACTTATGGCAGTAAAAATATTCATACTGTACTTTCCAGAGTATATTATAAACCAGGAATTTGCAATAAAGCCCACCTGTACAGTAGTACCAGCATCGTATTTGAATGATCTGGTCTGGCCATTTTCTAGGAAAACTCGCATCACATTTGGCATAAATGGCACACAACTCTCCGTACCATTGGGCTGAAAAGTACACCATTAAGTAAACAAAATATCCTCAGTTCAACATCCAATTTCTCCGTTATTTTGGTGGCTCTTTTTGCATCTTCTAAACCAGCCAAACAAGGCGGCAAGTGGAAATTTCATTCGGCTACCTCGCACAAGCCACATAGACGTATTAGTTTTGCCCAATAGGCCTCCAAATAGACCGACGTCTGGTCAACAAATTGCCAAATTGGCAAGAACATGGCCACTAGCGTCAAGCAGAGGGACGAGAAGCCTGCAGATTAATACGCTTACCAGCCATCGCGGACTGAGTCTGCAGTGGTCCTGGGACATCTGTCTTAACCTGCCCGGTACTCTTGGGCCTTCGCCTCGCCTATCTCTCTGCATAGAGGATGGCTCGGAGCAGCAGAATTGCAATCAAAGTTTGGGGCAGTTATAGGATTTTGGCCAGAAGCTGTGATAGCCCACCCCTGATTAGCTGGCCAAGCCTGCCGTAATTGGAGGACAGAATTACTGCTTATTGAGTTGGCGCAGCCGAGCATATTTGGGGAGAACTCACATCGTCCGGTCCCAGAAAGACTCCTTCGGCGAATCTCACTCTGGAAGGATTATGTTTTAGACGTGCCCGCTTCGATGCACTGAGCAGGGAGGACTTTATACTGGACTGAAATGCAAGACAAGTGTAGACACAAATGCACTATGTAGTCAAAATCTGTTCACCAACCAAACGTCGTGTTTACATAGGTTCTGACTACCAGCAGAGTTGTGAATTCTTCTAGAATTCAACGTTATCCAAAACATTTATATTTGAGCCCTCTATAGTTTTGATTAGCAGAGACAACCGGCGTGTTGGCCTAATGGTCATGGGAGGTCATGGGTTCAAATCCCTGCCAGGTCAGACTAAAGACTGAAAAATGGTGCCTGCTGCTTGTTGTCAGGTCAGGCGCTGGATATTTGCTGAATGAAGCAGAGAAGTTAAACACCGTTAGAGATAGTATCGAAACTTAGCTTCTGCTGCATATATAACAATCTACATAGAACAACATTGTGCAAGTATGCAAAGCATACAGCCTACTCAATCCTCTGCAATACAAGACGTTTGATTCAATTTGGTTGTCCATAAACGATGTACAGCTCAATGGTAGAATTGGTTGCAGAAAGTTGATTAACGGCACTGACAAGATACATAGAAACACGCACTCGATTTTTGAGCGTTTTTTAGTGCCCAACCCCCTCCCAAAATTTGGGCTCAGACCCCCCGTTCGGCGCCAGACCCCCAACCCCCTTCCCCTTCGTCAGATGACCTGTTACATGTATGAACAAAATGGTTTACTAAATTACTGAGAATGGCTTTCCCGTTTCCCTTTTCACTTTCTAAGGTCCCTCTGATAACGTTTTTACTGACAAAACAGCCATTAAGTCAATTCGTACGTACCAGGGGTGGAAACTGAGCCAAACATCGGGCAGGCAAGGACACGGCACGGGCCACTTTTTTGCGGTCGCTCTTTAATTGGCGGAGCTATTAACGGTCGAAAATCCAACTTCCGAGCTCGATTTCAGATTCAGAATGACCTTGTGAATCGACTAGTTTACTTAACTTCCGCCTGCGATCATGTTTTACCGATGCATAATGGAAAATTCTGGTTTTCACCACTGATTTTCCGTTACAAATAACTTGTTTTCTGTGGAATTCAAAGTATAACTTGGCATCACCTGCCCGAAAATGGATGGTTGAGACACTAAAAGATGCGCAATGATCTACTGGATTCGAAAATCATTGTTATTTTGCTTTTTAGAGCAGTACTACACTGATGCGGGGTTATCTAATTTTCACCCTTTTCATTGAGCATTTAGAGCAACTCCGGAGCTATTAAGGCTACTCGTTAGCAGCGCAGCAGCGGAAAGCCCGTTGTCTCAGCTACACAAAGCACCGAACCGCATCGCGATAGCTTTTGAATTGCGTGAATAGCAGCCGATAAAAGAGCGGCCGCAAAAAGTGGCCCGGGTCATATTTCGAGATTTGGCTCGGTTGCCACCCCCTGATTCCTACCTAAAAAGGCATGAAGATTAAAAAAGCCTAAATCACCACAACTAGACCGCACTTAATCCAAATTTGCTAATGATTGATAGTAATTAACCAGAAATTTCAGTGTTTTTGCCTATTCAGTTTATTTTACTAAAATTTGTAAAAAAACTTTCTGCAAATGACTGGTCATAATGGGTACAATAGTTCATTGAAATGACTTTGCAGCGTGAATTAGGCCACAGTACACTTTCCTTGCCAAAATAGCGAGTTTTCCGTCTATAAAGACTTCAATAGCTCCAAAAAAGTACCGAAAACTTCCCTAATTAGTGAAGTGCGAACTGGTATTCACGCTGCAAAGTCATTTCAATGAACTATTGTACCCATTATGACCAGTCATTTGCAGAAAGTTTTTTACAAATTTTTGTAAAATATACTGAATAGGCTAAAACACTAAAATTTCTGGTTAATTACTATCAATCATTAGCAAATTTGGATTAAGTGCGGTCTAGTTGTGGTGATTTAGGCCTTTTTAATCGGGACTATCCAACTTGCGCACAACCGATTTGCGCACACGGATCGCGGGCACACCAACTTGCGCACAACCAATTTGCGCACAACCGATTAGCGCACAACCGGTTTGCGCACAACCGATTAGCGCACAACCGAATTGCGCACAACACAACCGATTTGCGCACAATTTTTTCACTTAAACACTTTTACTTTTTTTGCAGCACAATATAGTCATAGACACCAACAGTAATTTTACATAACACAGTCAGGCACTTAACGCCGTTTATGGTACCGGTACCTAGGGTAGTGGTATCATATATGGTACCCCCACCTTCGGGCCCTGTGGTGGTACCATGGTACCGGTACCATATATGGTACCCCACGTTCGAGGCCTGTGGTGGTATGACCATGGGTGACGGCACCATATATGGTACCCCTACCTTCGCATTGGTACCGGTACCGGTACCATATATGGTACCACTCTGTTCAGATTTCGTACCATATAAGGTGCCGGTACCATATATGGTACCAGCACCCATGGTCATGGGTAGGGGTACCATATGAGGTGCCGGTACCATAAAATGTACCACCACAGGCCGCCAAGGGGGGGGTACCATATATGGTACCGGCACCCATGGTCATGGGTAGGGGTACCATATGGTACCGGCACCTTATATGGTCTCGGTACCATAAACGGCGTTAAGTGCCTGACTGTAACAGTTACATTTATAACAGACAGATTTATAATACATACATAAATTTTATAACTGATTGCTCTTTGTGCGCAAATCGGTTGTGTTGTGCGCAATTCGGTTGTGCGCTAATCGGTTGTGCGCAAACCGGTTGTGCGCTAATCGGTTGTGCGCAAATCGGTTGTGCGCAAGTTGGTGTGCCCGCGGTCCGTGTGCGCAAATCGGTTGTGCGCAAGTTGGTAGTTCCCTTTTAATCTTCATGCCTTTTTAGGTAGGAATCAGGGGGTGTATTGGGGTGTTTTCCTGGTATTGGTATTGGGTTTTTATGCCCCAATATCCCAATACTATTTAGGACCTATAAAAATCGAAAAAATCGCTGTTGAACTGAAAAATTGACCTGAAAAAAACCAATAAGATTAACCGATGATTAGGTATAGAATGCGGTTTTTGCGTTAATAAACTAAAGGTTTAGAATGTCTTATACTGTCCGCTTTTTCTAGTAGTACATTTCTAAGTAAATACTGTAACTTCTCTGTTCTTACAGAAGATAAACGTTTGTGATTCAATTAAAATTTGTCATTTTACTGATACAGAATGTACAATGTATTAGTAAACTACCCAGGGAGTGTGAGTCTGGTACACCCCTTTCCGGTGGAAAACGAACAAAAAATCCGCCGAAAACAAGGACCACTGTAATACTGTAGATCATGTACGGACTAAAACTGTTAATTTCTGCTTATTTTACCCTCCAGAGCGGCTTCTAAATGCTTTCGTAAGGCAAATTTTTCAAAATTTCTCGCCCTAGTTGGACCCAACCAGGCCTCTTCGATTTTTAATCCCTGTAAAGGAAATCCTGTGTACACCACTGGAATGTACCTGTTGACTGAAATGCAATTTTTGGCTCAGCCACGCAAGTATTGGGTATTGAGTATTGGGGTCTCGGGTATTGCGATTGGGTATTGGGTTTTTCAGGTATTGTTCGCACTCTACTAATTAGTGTGTTAGATGTAATGGAATTTTTTACACCAAATAGAATTACTTACAAGGCCTGTGTTAATAACATGTTATTAACGTGTTATTAACACATGTTATTAACACGTTTTTAACGGCACCCAACTCTTGCAACCCAGAACATTGTCTATGGACCACCGTTGTCCTAGAACTGTCCTACTCATTATGTACATCGTTAGCACGAGGCTGGCATACAGTGAGCCTGACTTCATTTGAGCAACTCCTGCAAAGGCATGACATACTGTAGACTAAGAAGCAGACTACAGTAATCAAATCACCTGACAAGGTTAACCACGTGGTCTTTAGTGGCCTCCGTCACGTCTTCGTAATTGACGGCTAGAATTTCATCACCGGGCAACAGTTTGTCTATGCTGGGGCCGCCTGAAACCACCGTCTGTCACGTGCGATGCCAACTTGAAGACTGCACGCACCCTCGGTAACGAAGCGAATTATGACAGGTTTTTCTGATCCAGCCACAAACCCGTAGCCCAGCTGGGAATGTCTTTTGATGACCACTTGTCGAGGTTGAGGTGTTTCCAGCTCTACACTGACGCGAGGGTCTACATAGGTGGTCTTCTGCTCTGTGTGGCTAAAGCACATAACAATGAATGACAGGTGCAGTATGTTTACATAAGAAATTACACCACTTACTTGATGTAGTAGAGTTTTCCGGCGGTGTCCACTGCTATTTCCCAGCCATAAGGCAGTCCAAACAAACAATGCCAATGATGGTATGGCGGAATCCAAGACGAGGTCTGGGTGGAATGACTGAAAATGCCTAGTTAAGCTTTTTAGGATTAGGTCGGATTTACTGGGCTTTGCGCATTGTTCAGTAATTCGTGCAAAGATTAATCTAAATCCTACTTTGGAGAAAAGGGGCACATAAAGTATTATGTAACAAAAAGAAGGATATTCAGTCCAGGCATCTGTCAATTTATCAACACATACGAATTTAAGTACAGTATGTATGAAAGAAAAATAAAGTTCCCGGTCCAAGGATTGCACAGAGTAAGATATTTCGACCAATTTTAGAGTTAGACTAATATAATTCGTCTACTAGGGGCGCGCTATAATAGAAAAGAGTATGTATGACAATAAAATATACAAGGTAGAAAATAAGCCGAACCCAGACTCAAATAATACTAGGCACGCCCCACCCCAATTGAAGTTTGTTGAAGATTTTTGTACCTTAAAGTCAGACCAGTACGTTTAACATCAACAAACTATGAAGATACCATCATTTACAACGGTTCCACAAAAGTTAGGCAGAAAGCAGTCTAGAAATTTAATAAGTTTGGTTTGCCTCCTATCTTTGCTAAATCCACTGATTTTATTCAGAAAAGGTCGGTCACAAGAATAGAAACAGCCTGAGTTTTCAAAATCGAACTTATGCTCCCTATCAAATGCTCCCCTCTGCCTGAGATATTTGCGCAGAGACATATGTGAACAATCGAAATCTAGGATTAGTCAGATTTTAGCATGGATGTACACAGCTGAAAGAAAAAGCAGGCGTGCCAGGCGGTGAGAATTAAAAGTCATAAAAAAGGGTTCGCCTTTGACCATTAGCTGGCGCTGCGGCAGGCCCGAAAGCGCGATCGATAAATTAATTGCACGCTCCTACTAGAACATACCAAGCAAGCCGTTAGCAATGCAACTCAATTCTTTCTTACCTTTGGGTCAATGTTTTTTTGGCCTTTCCAATCCAACAACACCGATCTATAAGGCAGCGCCAGCGCTTCATGCGGCAGCAGGCAACACGGCCAGCCAGGAGCCGCTCTAATTAACGCGGAAGGCGCAAAACAAATTGCAGTGAAAATTGCCTACACTTGATGGATGAACCACCGGACTATGTACTAGCCACGCAAGCAACGCAACAACCTGAGACCGGCTGGCTAGTTGGATTAGTTGATAATTAGATTTTAAGATCCGAAACGAGATAAAAATTCCATCCATCCGGTTAACTGCTTGCTCGGACAGTTCCGTTTCATAGTAAGCACTTTGAAAATTATAGATACTACCGGGTCGCTGTACTCAATTGTAGTCAGGGATGCCTACCAAATTCAAACCTTGAAGTTGATACTTATGGTATAGTATAAAGTTGGCGATTTCAATTCGATATGGTATGGTATAGTACTAGCTAATTCAGTTTGAATTTGGTTGGAATGATTTTGGCATGGATTTGGTACAGTAGTGATACCAGGGCTGTTTGTTTTCCGGAAAAAAACTCAAGCCGGTTTTTTTCCGGTTTTTTTCCTGTTTTTTCCGGTTTTTTTCCAAAAGTTATTTTCCGAGATGACAGAAAAAAATTTTTAACAATAGCTTTTTATTGCAGAATTCAACGAAATAGCGTGAGTCTTATTATAAAATGCACTAATTTCATGTTTTAGAGTAGTAATTTGATTTTAAAACACCAAAAATACAATTATAAAAGTTGCCTGAAAATGGTACCAATATTTTTTGCGAAAAACAGCTAAGTTATGCCATGGAAATGCTTGTAAGGCTTCTATTAACGTAAATTCAAAGCATTGGAAGCGAATTTAACCAGTTATTGTGCCTATTTCCTTTAAAAACTTACTTGAGTTTTTTTCCGCATTTTAGTTTTTTTCCGAGCCCCTAGGAAAAAACCGGTTTTTTTCCGGAAAAAAACGAAAAAAACCGAGGAAAAAAACCGACCCAACAGCCCTGAGTGATACAATGTAGTTTGTTCTGATAATGTCAAAGAAGCCTTTGGAAATTATGCTCAATGAGCCTTTCTTGAGTTTTTTCGAATCACAAAACATGCAGAAAGGACTGGGAATATATTTTGACGCATTTGAAAAGTGCTAGAGGACCCCCACTGGTCTTATAGCCGACAAGCTAGCACTAAAATGAAAACGCCTTAGTGGCCGTCCATAAACTACGACGTTCAAAAATTCAAAAGTTTGGACCCCCACCCCCCCCTCCAGACGTTTCTCGACGTTTTCAGAACAACCCCCTTAAAAAACTGCAACGTTTTTGGCTGACACCCCCTCCCACCCCCCCCCCGACTAAAGGCGTTTGATTTTGATATGGTATCGTACAATATAGAGGGAGCTGTTTTGAATTTGGTTTGGTAATGGTACTACGTAATTATTAGTACTAAGTTCAAAGATTGATTTTACTAGTACAATTTTGGCATGGTATAGGCAAGGCATCCCTGATTGTAGTGTTCCGACGATATCAAAATTCGTCGATATTTGTTGTGTAAAAAAACGAGGAAAAGCAATAAAGCTGCGCTCACGCTGCTTATCAGTCAAGCACTGATGGTATCAACGGTTTGATATCTGACTGCATATAGGAACTGTATAAATATTGAATGTACTCTACAGATTCTGTAGCGAAGAGGGAAACATAAGTAAAGCATCGCCCCTTCTACTAAACATCAAAAGAAGGACAGATCAGGAAAGGGGCCAGGCCATCCATAAACTACAACGTTAAAAAAAATTTAATTTTGGACCTCCCCTTCCGACGGTTCGCCACGTTTTCAACACAACCCCCTAAAAACGTTTTTGGCTGACATGATACCCCCTCGACTAAATTGGTACTGTGTCCGACATAGAAAATCTTCAATAAAATGGATATAATAAGCTGTAGAAGTTATTAAAAGGAAACTATTTCACAGCGAACTACCATTTTGGCGGTTGAAAACATGATCTGGATTGAGTTTTTCTTGTATAGGTGCGGTCAAAACCTTCCTGGCAGTGATGTAAGGTGCGTTTTTTTCCGTTTCGAAACAAACCGGATTTTTCCTAAGGGTCGAGAAAGATATAAATCGCGGAAAAAACTCAAACTAAAAATAGCTAATTTATGTCATTTTTTTATTAAAAAATGGACTTTTGAGATGTATAATAGGCAATACTGACTCAAAACTCTAAGAAAAACAACAGAAAAGACCAAATTTGGCATGACAAGACAAAAATTTGCATATAGCATTTATGATGGAGCCTGTCAGGCACTGTTGCATGACTGTTTCGTGATGTATATCTATGTAACACGTGTATTTCTGGTCTGAAAAGACTGAGGAAGGCGCTAGAAAGCGTTAGGAATCAGAAAACCAGTTTAGGATACTCAGAACTTGGGCTGGGGTTTTTTCCGCGATTTAGGAAAAGCACCAGAAAAAACGAAAAAAAAAACTGAAAAAAAAGCAGACCGAGGTTTTTTCGGAAAAAATATCCATCCCTCCTTCCTAGGCATTTGCAAAAACAGGTTTTTTATTGTTTAGAGAAATAAATTTGGCATAAATTTTCTCTTTCTATTCTCCTTTCCCGCACAAAAACTATCGAAAATATCGAAGCGAAATATCGCTATATCGATATTGGAAAAAGGGTCCACATATCGATGTTTCGATATCGGTATATATATCGCTGGAACCCTACTCATTTGTTTGGTTTTGGGAACAATACCAGGTCCACTTTTTCCAAAAGCTATTTTCTGAGAGGTCAGCAAATTTTTGACGTCGCATATACAGTATAGATAAAAAATAATGTCCCATCGCTTTTTCGGCCTTCACTCAAACGTTTCGTTCTCAGTCATTTCTTTACCGATTTGGCTCAAATTTTCAGCAAAAATTAACAACTTGGTTGGCCAAATATTCTGCAAGTGTGGTGCCAAAATTCCGACTCATACTGGTTTTATGACCCGAAAACTAGGAATGAGGGTGGTCCACGCAAATTTAATTTTTTTCGATAATACAAGGAGTACAGTCCTGAAACTTGCAGGAATGATTGATGTTGCTATTGGGCATAACATACTAAGCGGGCTGCCCTGTAGCTCAAAGGGCACTAAAATAGGGGAATTTCAAAAACATGACGAAATATGACTTTGCTTTGTAAAACCGGCAAAATGACGATTCTAAAGATTTTCAATTTCAAAAAACGCTGCAGGGATGGTTACTATGGTGTGGAACAGAGCTTAAATATCAGGTTCATTTATTTGTCGAACTTCCTGCTACAATCTATGTTGATTAACAACAGATTCAGTGCTTTGATTCTAGAAGGTGCAGATTTCTTAACTATGGGATTTTCACTCATGTTTTTGAAATTCCCCCATTTTAGTGCCCTTTGAGCTACAGGGCTGCCCGCTTAGTATGTTGTGCCCAATACCAACACCAATCATTCCTGCAAGTTTCCGGACTGTACTCCTTGTATTAACGAAAAAAGATAAATTTGCGTGGACCACCCTCATTCCTAGTTTTCGGGTCATAAAACCAGTATGAGTCGGAATTTTGGCACTTAACTTGCAGAATATTTAGCCAACCATGTTGTTAATTTTTGCTGAAAATTTGAGCCAAATCGGTAAAGAAGTGACTGAGAACGAAACGTTTGAGTGAAGGCCGAAAAAGCGATGGGACATTTTTTTTATCTGTACTGTATTTCAGAATATAACAATAAATATCATTACTAAATAAATTTTTAACGTGGGATTTTCTATCACGTTTTGAAATGCCGCAATTTCAGCGCCCTTTGAGCTACAGGGGTGGTTGCTAAGGCAATAGTTTTGCCAGACAAATGGGCAAATGGGGGTTGCCAATCCAGGCCGCTCTACCCCCTGAGGAAATTTTTACAAGAATTTTGTGTAGAACTTTATTAAAAAAACATGCTTAGATTAGGTGCAAATTAGCTCAAAATAGTCAAACGAAATATATATAACTTGGATAGTTGAACGAAAAACAAAAAAATCTTGATTTTGGAAAAATACGGATTTTTTGGCTTGCCACCAACTCAACTTCTTTCTCTCGCCGAAGGAAGGTTTCAGACAACTTCTTGGTTGCATTTAGTAGATTTAGATTTCACTACCCCAAGCAAATGCCATGCCATCCATTCAAAGGGCTTTTTAACCGAATTTATCAAATGCCGCCTACAGTATGTTCAATTAATACTTGCTTGACATTTGACCGATTTTTGTCTTTTTGAATTCAATCATCTGTATAGTATACAGCAGGGGGGGGGGTCGCACGACGGACTTTTCCAAAATATGATGGGCGCCACTTCGTCAAGCGCCTATAACTTTTGAGAGAAAAGGGGCACAGGAATGGGCCTCCCAGCATTCGACGTGGTTTGCGGCGAGCTTTCAAACACAATAACTCCAGCCTTTCTATGTCTATTGGTTGGCGCGAAATTCAAATTTTTCTGCCTAGCAAAAGTAGTGCCGATGCAACACCTGACAAACGTGCGCACCGTTCTGGCGCCCTTCAAGCTAGAGGGCCAGCTAATGGCGCGTTGCGAAGATAATTGCATGGGCAATCCAGCCGTCTAAGCCGCATTGTTCTGCGGGCTCATACGCCAGAACGGCGACCATTCAAAAATTGGGTCGAAAATGGTGCATTTTCTGACTGATTTTTCGAAAGGTTTTGACACCTGTCGCCCATATACTTGCACTAATCGCGGCGGCTCACCCACCAAACGATAGCTAACAATCTCAGGATTCCGAAACTGTACTCACACTTCCGTTTCGTACCTGTTTTATGCCTCTTTTTGCCCAGCAACTGTGCATTGGTCAGCAACCCTAAATTATAGCTCCAGAAAAACATGCAAATTTCTGAGAACTGAGGAGGAAATTTCAACATGTCTTGAATACGATTTGTAGAGCGGACTGAGAGCTCTCGATCGGTATAGTGCATGACCTCCCAGCATAAAATTTTCTTCTGAGGTCTTTTGCATTTTTGGAATTTGTCCGGTTTTTATCATCGATTTTACGGGGTATTCGGCACATAACTCTTTTGAATGAGCACGTAGGGCAATGGGTGTGCCACCAAACGATGGCCCACGTCCGTGCGCATTCGGCGGTATGAAAAATGATAGGCTGCGGTCACTGTGCGGGGTGCGCCTGGCCGAAATGTTCCGGCCGTCTGGCTTTTTCGACTACTTCTTGGCAGTTTTTCTGGTAAGCTGAACTAATGATTGAACACTGCACGTCGATTTACCCATAGAATGATTGGTTGGATGCAAAGGATTCCGAAAATGTGACTATCGTTCCGTTTCGTAGCTGTTTCACGCACTTTTACCCCGATATGCTGCCCTGGTCTGAAAACAGTCACCACAACCACTGCAGAAATGCGCGAATTTCGGAGAAATGAGGACGAAATTTCAACATTTCTTGAATGCGATTTGTAGAGCAGACTGAGAGCCTTCGATCGGTATAGAGCATGGCCTCCCAGCATAAAATTTTCTTCTGAGGTCTTTTGCATTTTTGCGTTTTGTCCGCTTTTTATCATCGATTTTACTGGGTTTTCGGTACATAACTCTTTTGTATGAGCACGTAGGGCAATGGGTGTGCCACCAAACGATGGCCCACGTCCGTGCGCATTCGGCGGTGTGCAACACGGCAGGCTGCGATCACTGTATGGGGTGCGCCTAACCGAAATGTTCCACCAGTCTGGATTTTTTTACTACTTGGCAGTTTTTCTGGTAAGCTGAACAAATAATTGAACTGCGCGTCTATTTACCCATAGAATTAATTGATATTTGATTGGATGCTAAGGATTCCGAAAATGTGATTATCGTTCCGTTTTGTAGCTGTTTCACGCACTTTTCTTCCGATATTCTGCCCTGGTTTAAAAATAGTTACCGCAAACACTGCGGAAATGCGCGAATTTTGGAGAACTGAATAGAAAATTTGAAAATATGGCCAATAGGTAGTGTAATTATTGCAGAGTCCTTCTGATTGGTGGGTAATTTTGAAATGTCATCCGCCTGTTGCTTCAGAAACAGAACAGGCATATCATGCATATTTCAGTGTTAGTCTGCAATTGTTCATTGCAGGATTTGTTAGCTAGTTTGTGACAATCCAGAAAACTGGCTTGCAGATGGTTCAGTTGCATAGCACGCATTTGCAGATTATCAAACAAATCAACACTACCTTCGTATGCTTGATAGACAAGGGATTCAAAGGTGTCTGTATACTGTAGGACACACCTTGTAACCCCATTCATGATCTGCTGCTCAGCAGCGCGAGTATTTTCCTTGATTTCCATTGTGTTTGCAGGCAAAAACACTGGCACTTTTTCAAAATCAAGCGAAGTCTGCGTCTGAACAACAAATGAAGCCTGTCACACGGCACACACAGCCCAGACCATGCACAGGTGTGGAACAGGGATGTGAGGTGGGAAAAAAACACCGGAAAAAAACTGTTTTTTTCCGGAAAAAAACCGGTTTTTTTCCTAAGGGTCGGAAAAAAACATAAATCGCGGAAAAAAACTCAAGCTAAAAATAGCTAATTTACGTCATTTTTCGTTTAAAAAACGGACTTTTGCTATGTATAATAGGCCACACTGACTCAAAACTGTTAGAAAAACAATAAAAAAGACCAAATTTGGCATGAAAAAACAAAAATGCAAACTGCTGTAAGAAAATTTGCATATAGCGTTGTTTATGGAACCTGTCAGGCACTGTTTCATGCCTGTTTCGTGATTTATATCAATGTAACACGTGTATTTCTGGTCTAACAAGACTGAGGAAGGCGCTAGAAAGCGTTAGGAATCATAAAACCAGCCTAGGATACTCAGAACTTGGGCTGGAGTTTTTTTCCGCGATTTAGGAAAAAAACCGGAAAAAAACCGGAAAAAAACTGGAAAAAAACAGGCCGAGGTTTTTTTCGGAAAAATATACAACCCTGGTGTGGAACATCGCTTAGTAGCACTGTCACTCCTACAGGAGCAGATAAGAAAGAGTTTACAGTATAATTAAAAAAATCTAGAGAATTATTGGCGTGAAAAACTGGGTTTAGAAGAATAAAAAGACCGAAATTTTCGCGCTTCCCACTGCGCCTGACGGCCACGCAATGCACAATTCGGAAGGACTCTGCAATAATTACACTTCCTATTGGTCACATTTTCAAATTTTCTATTCAGTTCTCTGAAATTCGCGCATTTCCACAGTGTTCGCGGGTGACTATTTTGAGACCAAGGCAGCATATCGGGAGAAAAGCGCATGAAACAGCTATGAATCGGAACGACAATCACATTTTCGGAATCCTTAGCATCCAATCAATCATTCTATGGGTAAATCGACGTGCAGTGTTCAATCATTAGTTCAGCTTACCAGAAAAACTGCCAAGAAGTAGTCGAAAAAGCCAGACGGCAGGAACATTTCGGCCAGGCGCACCCCACACAGTAACCGCAGCCTATCAGTTTTTCACACCGCCGAATGCGCACGGACGTGGGCCATCGTTTGGTGGCACACCCGTTGTCCTAAGTGCTCATACAAAAGAGTTATGTGCCGAAAACCCAGTAAAATCTATGATAAAAGTGGACAAAATCCAAAAATGCGAAAGACCTCAGAAGAAAATTTTAAGCTGGGAGGTCATGCTCTATACCGATCGAAAGCTCTCAGTCCGCTCTACAAATCGTATTCAAGACATGTTGAAATTTCGTCCTCATTTCTCCGAAATTCGCGCATTTCTGCAGTGGTTGTGGTGACTGTTTTTAGACCAGGGCAGCATATCGGGGTAAAAGTGCGTGAAACAGCTACGAAACGGAACGATAGTCACATTTTCGGAATCCTTTGCATCCAACCAATCATTCTATGGGTAAATCGACGTGCAGTGTTCAATCATTAGTTCAGCTTACCAGAAAAACTGCCAAGAAGTAGTCGAAAAAGCCAGACGGCCGGAACATTTCGGCCAGGCGCACCCCGCACAGTGACCGCAGCCTATCATTTTTCACACCGCCGAATGCGCACGGACGTGGGCCATCGTTTGGTGGCACACCCATTGCCCTACGTGCTCATTCAAAAGAGTTATGTGCCGAATACCCCGTAAAATCGATGATAAAAACCGGACAAATTCCAAAAATGCAAAAGACCTCAGAAGAAAATTTTATGCTGGGAGGTCATGCACTATACCGATCGAGAGCTCTCAGTCCGCTCTACAAATCGTATTCAAGACATGTTGAAATTTCCTCCTCAGTTCTCAGAAATTTGCATGTTTTTCTGGAGCTATAATTTAGGGTTGCTGACCAATGCACAGTTGCTGGGCAAAAAGAGGCATAAAACAGGTACGAAACGGAAGTGTGAGTACAGTTTCGGAATCCTGAGATTGTTAGCTATCGTTTGGTGGGTGAGCCGCCGCGATTAGTGCAAGTATATGGGCGACAGGTGTCAAAACCTTTCGAAAAATCAGTCAGAAAATGCACCATTTTCGACCCAATTTTTGAATGGTCGCCGTTCTGGCGTATGAGCCCGCAGAACAATGCGGCTTAGACGGCTGGATTGCCCATGCAATTATCTTCGCAACGCGCCATTAGCTGGCCCTCTAGCTTGAAGGGCGCCAGAACGGTGCGCACGTTTGTCAGGTGTTGCATCGGCACTACTTTTGCTAGGCAGAAAAATTTGAATTTCGCGCCAACCAATAGACATAGAAAGGCTGGAGTTATTGTGTTTGAAAGCTCGCCGCAAACCACGTCGAATGCTGGGAGGCCCATTCCTGTGCCCCTTTTCTCTCAAAAGTTATAGGCGCTTGACGAAGTGGCGCCCATCATATTTTGGAAAAGTCCGTCGTGCGACCCCCCCCCTGGTATACAGTAATGCACAAAATTGTCCTCTCCACTTTTTCGAGTTCACTCAAGCGTTTTGTTCTCGGTGAGTTCTTCATCGATTTGGCTCAAATTTTCAGCAAAACTTAACAAGACAACTGGCAACTGATTGGTGCAACTTTGATGCAAAAATTCCTGCTCATGCTGATTTTACGACCCGAAAACTAAGAATCAAGGCAGGGCTGTTTGTTTTCCGGAAAAAAACTCAAGCCGGTTTTTTTTCGGTTTTTTTCCTGTTTTTTTCCGGTTTTTTTCCAAAAGTTATTTTCCGAGATGACAGAAAAAATTTTTTAACAATCGCTTTTTATTGCAGAATTCAACGAAATAGCGTGAGTCTTATTATAAAATGCACTAATTTCATGTTTTAGTGTAGTAATTTGATTTTAAAACTTCAAAAATACAATAATAAAAGTTGCCTGAAAATGGTACTGGTATTTTTTGCGAAAAACAGCTAAGTTATGACATGGAAATGCTTGTAAGGCTTCTATTAACGTAAATTCAAAGCGTTGGAAGCGAATTTAACCAGTTATTGCGTCTATTTCCTTTAAAAACTTACTTGAGTTTTTTTCCGCATTTTAGTTTTTTTCCGAGCCCCTAGGAAAAAAACCGGTTTTTTTTCGGAAAAAAACGAAAAAAACCGAGGAAAAAAACCGACCCAACAGCCCTGAATCAAGGTGACCCGTCCAAATTCAAATTTTTCGGGTATTTTAAGAGTACGGCGTTGAAACATGCAGCAATGATTGGCGTTGCTATTGGGCATAATATAGTAATGAGTGGCCAGTCCAGTGGCTCAAAGGGCACTAAAGTTGGGGAATTTAAAAAATATGGCTAAATGTGACTTTTCTTTGTAAAACCGCCAAAATGATTATCTTGAAGATCATGGCTTTCCGATTCATAGCAAAACGGGCTGAAAAGTAACTAAGATCCTCTCTTAGCTTGGCGGATAAATTGGAGTAGTTTTTTGTGGGAGATTAAGAGAAACCAGCGCAAAGACGAAAGGCGGTGGGCAGATAATTGTACTGTAAGTATGGCTTACCATTGAATGGTATAGATACCGAAGCAGACACTCACTAAAACATAAGAAATAAAATTCTTCACTAAATATAATAAAATAGAAATCGCAACAAAACTTCATACGCCTCCACCTCGGACGAGAATGTACCCTGATAGTTAATGTGTGATCCTAAAACGTTGCTACTGAAATCTGCTTGACAGCCCACCCACTGCGCTGATGAAATGCAAGTGAGCCTGGCGGTTGTGTTTACATAAGAAAGGCACGCAAGCAAAAGCAAACGTGCTAATCGAATATGGCATCGGAAGAAAAAGCAGTCAGTAAGCTGGTCAGTGCAGTGAAGCGGTAGACTCGGCATCAGATAAGACCCTGGAAATTGAGGGGATATGGGCCTCAAAGTGAATCAATAAGGGAGATTAAAGGCGATGCCTCCCTGATTCCTAGCCCACGTCTGTCCATAAATCGGTGCACATAATGGATCGCGTCTATCTTGAAAGAGTCGACTGACTGACTCTGCGTTGTTGTACACCGCCGGATCGGGGCAAATAAATTGGTAAGAAGAACAAGCACTAGAATAATTAGCCTGCTTTATCTATGCGCCTGCATTGGAGCGCTAATACCCGACATTAATTAGGAGCAGAATCAATAGAACCAAAACCAAGCCCGGCCTGCCGGCGCTTTTTAGTGCACAAATCAAAAACTTACTCCATATACAGCAGACGACCGGCCCCCGTGACGCATTTTTCCCAGCGGCCATCGGCGCACAAAACCGCAGTCTCTTCTTCCATTCCCAATACTCACACGGCAGCCGAAGGCGAGAAGTAATCAAGGTGCTGAGTAAACAACAATCTTGCATCTCCCTCCACCAATAACACAATCAATAGCTGCACCATGCTACAAGAAGAAGCTTAAGAAGTAAAGTAGAAATTGCCCGCAACTCTCTAATTAGGACAGGTAGCAAGCGAGCGCGACTGAACTGACACGCGCAGCAGCACTGCGTACTGAACGTCGTTGAAAGGCCGCGTCTAGTCGCCTATTGATCGCACTCATGGGTAAAGCAATTGAGCCGAATAATAATTTCTCTATAGTTTTTAAACGTGTTTAGAGAGCCATCGACCCGCTGGCCCTCTATATTAGCCTTTCTCGCTTTCCACTGCTCTTTCTACTAGCTGGCATTTGGCACACTAGCTGCAGAGAGAGAGAGAGAGAGAGAAGCGTAGAGAGCTAATTAAAAGCGCCAAGGTGCCCGGTCGCGCCGACTCGCTAGAAGCAGGTTAGGTTGGAAGTGCGCGGCGAGATGTGGGGTCTATCGATTCAAACCAACCGACCTTGGGGGACTTGAGACAGCCTCAGTGCTTAATCACCCCTCTCAGTCTGCATTCAAACTTTTCTTGGCCACCGTCTAGTAAGGCTCCTTGCTTTACTGCTTCGCTCGGCCGGCTAGTTCACTCCAAATGCATGACTAGTCTACCGTATGTATATTTATGTACGTTAAAAGTTCCGACAACTTTGGCCCGGAGCTGTAGTTTTCGCTGGAAAAATTTTGAATATGTACTTGGCTATCCTTGTTGGGGTGGGGCAACTACCAGCCCCCATCTCACGCGTCGCATAGTGCACTAATCTAATCGCTACCTAGTACGTTTGTTTCCTAGATGTTTCAGGAAACTTGTGCCAAATCATCAAAATAAACCGTGGTTTCTCCGAAAACTATAACTGTTTTAGAGTACCAGGGTTCTCTCGTGAGCAAAAGAATCAAAATGCTGATTCGAATGCGCATCCTAAAATTCGATAAAAAACAAAATATATAGTCAATATACCGTTTAGCCTCAATTAGAAGCCACTCTCGAATAGAAGCCCATGGGCTTGTTGTACTTGAGAGAAAACCAAAAAAAAAACATTATGGATAGTTTTGAGGTAAAACAGTAAGAAGTTGAGAATCTGGCATTTTAGTTAAGCTCTACTTGCTCTTGAATGATGCTCAAGAGTGTCGACTGTAAGAACTGATTCTGTAGTCGTTACAAAAACACATTGTAAGCATGTTGAGGTCATAGAATTTGCATAGAAACGGTTGCCCTATACTACTGTACTTGAAAAATATAAAGCCCTTTCAAATAGACGCCCATCTAAAAACATTTGAAAAAATAGAAGCCCAGGGCTTCTAATCGGGAATATCCCTTACGGGCTGACGGTGCACCGGACAATTTGTCATCACGCATTTGCCGATCAGCTTCGCACGCGACCATCACACCTTTTCATTACGCATTTTGTGTTTTCATTACGCATTTTGTGTTTTCATTACGCATTTTGTGTTTTCATTACGCATTTTGTGTCCGGCTACACTGTAGAGCATCATCACGCATTTAAAGTGGCGGCCAGTAAAATAATGCGTGATGGGAAACCTCATCACGCATTTTCCCGGCAAAAAATTCGAACGGACATTTGGCGGTCCTGCACGAGAAGGATATACGTACGTTAGGCCTCGTTATTTAACGAGGAGAGGTTAAGGAGGCTTCACTTAATCACTTTATCTAATTGTTGACTTTCTACAGTATGTCTGTGTGGTAAAAATTCTACACAAGGCACAGCCAGGCAGATTTGACTTCAAAATGCCGATTCTCAGCTAAACAGCACCCAGGTGTTCGGTTCCCAATTGAAGCATAAATTACCATCCAGTCAGAGACTAGAAAAATGCCACCTTAGGGATAGAGAAAAGGAAAGCAGCAAGCAAGAGTATACGTGGCTATAGCATGAATGGGCCAGCAGCCGTACAACCGAGCGAAAGAAAACCAAATTTGGACTGCCAGTTAAAAGTGGCGCTGCTGCAATCGGCACAGATTCGGCCGGTCCAATTAGGGCCCGCTCACTGGCCGACTGGCTCTCATTTCCGGCGTTTTCCAAACAATCAATGTGCCTTCCTTCCAGCCGATGACAGACAGACAGACCGATCGTCTGTGCAGTCAGTCAGTCAGTCAGCGATCTACTACGGTAGCTATTATTTTAGTCAGGCGAGCCCGGCCTAAACTTTGAGCGAGCAAAGCACATAGTTGGACGTGCCATGAATGGCTGAGTGGCCAGGCTTTAGCAACTGGTTTATTTGGCAGCTCAGAGAGCAGTGCAATGCATAGTAATTGTGAGTTGCCGAGTTTATTTGCTAAAAGCCCCGGCCCAGTTGGGCCTTTTCACGCGTCCTGGTGCAACCATGCATACATATTTAGGTTGGGCGCTAAATTTGTTTCCACACGCCATAGGCACACTCTTATCGCAGCTTGATAAGCACATTGGCTGTGGGTAGTACAGACAAACCTTTCTTCTTGGCCTTTTTAGTTATAGACTGCCGTATGAGTGAATGATGGCGGATGGGAATAGCAGAAACAGGTAGAGTAGTTAATTTATCTACAGAGAACGTAATATTATCTGCCATACATGTAACAGGGGGGTCTGGGGGGTGTCCCCCCCACCCGACTTAGGCCAGACCCCCCCAGATGGGGCCCCCCCCCCCCCGAGACGATTTCACCGCCCCCCCTCCGATTTTTCTGGCAAGTAAATTTTCGAGCAAATTTTTGCAATTTTTTACAATTTCACACACAAAAATTGCCAAAATCGCCTGCAAAGCAGCACTTTTTAGCTGTATTTCAGCCCAAATTAGCGATTTTTGGCAATTTTTAGCCAAAAATTGCGATTTTTCTCGATTTTTGAGCGTTTTTTAGTGCCCACCCCCCTCCCCCAAAATTTTGGCTCAGACCCCCCCCAACCCCCCCTCCCCCCATCGGCGGATGACCTGTTACATGTATGCATCTGCGATTTTTGGACCAAAAACCGTTCAACTTGATGATACGGTATGTGATCCGTTCAGATAGAGCGGGGGTCCATTCCAATCGTCATCTCGGACGTTTTGCCGTTCTTTCACTGCCAGCCACTCCTAGCTATGCTGCCGGGCCGGGTACCGGTCACTAGAGCGCCCTGCGTGTTGACGTCATGATGATCACAATTTTCAGCTAAAAATCGCAGAAAGGCGCGAATTTGACTTCAACCCTAGCTAAAAACTGCCGTTTTACAGGCAATTTTAGTGTCTGAATTGCAAGAATTTGCTGAAAATACAGGATCCACCAAAAAAACAACCCAGCAGATTTTTCGCTGTAGCAACCGCAAATCACAACCGATTTGAATGAATCATTTTTAAATGAAAGATAAATAAATCCTTAAAAGATTGCTGAAAATTTCATTATTGTACTTGGCTTAGTTCCTGAGATATTGGCTCTCAAAGTCAAAACAGTGATTTTGGCAGTGAACAAGAAGGATTTTGTTATTTTTCTGCACTTCGTAATAAAACGGATTCCTGCTACTGCTAAGGGCTATTCGAGGCTTTACTGGTGACACAGAAACTCGGTATACTTATATCGCTCTTGTTCTTTGCCAAAATCTGTTTCGACTTTGAGGGCAAATATCTCAAGAACTAAACTGTGAATCTCAATGAAAATTGCACCAATCTTTGAAGAATTTATCAATCTTTCATTCGGAAAAGGAGTCATTCAAATCGGTTGAGATTCATGGTTGCTTGCAAAAGTAAAAAATCTGTTGGGTTGTTCTTTATCACTCCTGTTCATTGCCAAAATCTCTGTTTTGATTTTGAGGACAAATGTCTCAGGAACCAAGCAGGCTATCTTGATGACCGGTGCATCAATCTTTCACGAATTTATTTATCTCTCATTTAAAAAAGGATTAATTCAAATCGGTTGAGATTTGAGGTTGCTACAGCAAAAACATCTGCTGGGTTGCTATTTTTGGCGGACCCTGTAATACCGGCCAGAGACCCTCAGGTTCTGATGCCTTATGTAGTGCAGACTCACAACTAAACCCGCCCTGTTAGAAAAATACTGTAACGTGAGTGACAGTTTGACAAGCTCCTTGTAGAGTGAAGTCGGTGCACTTCGAGGAAGAAGACCGCCCGGGCATTCGGGTTACGGTATTCAACCCGGACAGCGAGCCCAGTTCTCCAGAGGTAGACAGAAGGACCGAAACCGATGCGGTGGACTTCGGTGCGCCCTCCTTCTCCTCTTCCTCTGATGGTTCGGAACCGGAGAAAGTAACCGTCAAACCTAAGCGAAAGCTCACTCCTATCCCTGGAAAGACGCCGCCCATTCCTACTGTATCGCGGTGAGAAACTGGTTTACTCTTTTCTGTTCCACTAATGGCAATGGGTGCCCGGCCGGTGCCTTGGCAGAACTATCCCTTTGAAGGGCTCTGAAAAGAGCGTGGGGCTCCTGAGCATATGTAACAAGTCCCGGCCGGCGTGGGGGGAGAAGGGTTTTCTGTCAGGTGGGGGTCGATGGGGGGTTGGCCCAGAGGGGGGGCGGGGCAAAATTTCAAAAAGCTCCGAAACGTCTGGAAATGCGTTTTTAGCACGTTTTTTTCAGTATGGACGCTAAAAATCGCTGTTTTAAGCTGCCAAATACCGTTTTAGAACTAGAAACAAACAAAAAATGACAAAAAGAGCTTCCAAGAACCCCGATTTCTCTAAATATCTGCAGTGGAAACGCCAAATTCGGTTTAGCAAAGGCATTTCAAGCTAATTTTAGGCTAAAAATTAGTGATTTCTGAGCCAATTTCTTAGTACTGGAGCCACTACTAGTACTTGTATTTTTGGGTCGGGGGTCCCGTCCTGTCTCGGGGAGTGAGGGGGGTTGGCCTTTCCAGCAGAGGGGTAACCTCCCAAACCCCTAGTACGTACATGTATGCCTCCCCCTAAGGCGACGTCGTTTTCGGTTTACCCCCCCCCCCCCGATAAAAGTGCAGTACAGTACATACAGCACTGTCATGTTTTCTTGTAACCGTACCTCGCAATCAATAGAATAAATCCCTACAACCACTCTGGGAAGCTTTTCTGTGTGTAAAAACATTTGCGGGAATGTACTTAAATTGAAAATAATACAATCAAAGTTCCCTAAAATTCCGAAATAAAGTCGTTTTTGCTAACCCCCTCCCCCTCCTGGTGCGTCGTCTATCGTCGCATTTCAGCCAACCCCCTCCCCTGTGGAACGACGTCGTTTATGGACGGCCCCAAAGTGCCTGACTACGCTGTACGTAGAATATGACAGTAACTATAGGAACATAGTGGTGCCGTCGGATGATCTGACGCCTCCAGCATCTGTGAGTTCGTCCGATTCGGACCAATACTCGTCCGATGTGGTGTCGCTCTGGCTGGCCAACTTGATCTGCTTCCTGATCGCAGTCTCCTTCTCCAGCTTCTTCACCTCCATCTGGCCATATTTGCTGCAGGTACACATTATCGAAATTTAAGTGAGCAAATAACACACGAATGTTGCAGTTAGGCAATATTTTGACAGTGCCAAATACAGTTTCCCTATCCTTAAGTTTTATTTAAGTTTAAGTTTACTCAATGCGTCCGAACGGAAAAACCAGTCGGCAGATCATGGGGATCGCTGGACGGTTTAACCGGGTCAACCCCCTCCGACAGACACCCCCTTTGCCTGCCACCTGTGAGCCGGAATGTGGGATACCCTCTGAACGTTATATGCCCAAGAGTGTCTGACTGTCTTATGTAAACAACCTAATTGTGTCTGTGTCTGCGGCGTGGTGGTGCGCAATCTGGGCTCCCATGCGGCCAGGGTGAGAGACATAGTGGGGTTGGCCATGGTGATTGCCTTGCATGTGGCCCTTCTGGATTAGTACTGTCTGTGGTGTACACGTGCATTGTAGACTATAGTTTACCCAATTAGGCACAACGTTTCAGCAGCAGTCCAGTTGAAGACTGATTTGCAGGTCTACCCCGAAGCAGACGTGCGCACACTGGGCTTGATAGTGGCAGCGTACAGTCTCGGTGAAGCAGTCACCAGTCCTCTGTTCAATTACTGGAACCGAACACGCAAAGTGGTGCGAACTCCGGTTGTGCTTGGCGTTCTGTTCATGACTGCTGCCAATGCTCTCTACGCATTTACTGAGGCTTTCGATTCCAACCGCAGATGGGTACTGATGGGCGCTAGGTTTTTGCTGGGACTCGGCTCTGGTCAGTTTATTACATAGCCCTTACTCTATTTGGAGTACTACCCCACATAGAATCACGCATAGTGTGTGGCTGTTGTTAGCCATAAATGTAATTGGAAAATGAAAGTGCAAAAAAAGTGATTGGCCAGTCACATGTCGATGCACGCTTTTTTGTCGGACAATGCACAGTGCTGCATGCAACGCGTGATTGGCCAGTCGCAGCAAATCACGCTTTTTTGAAAATTTCAGTCAATTCAAAAACATTCACTGCGTGATTACCGTTTTTAGGCACGCAATGCATGTCCTTATGGCCAGGCCGGAAAAAATTTCTGCATATAAGAGTTAAAATTGGTGTAAGCGCATAGCGATGTTTTGGTCTTCAGAAGCACCGTTCGGCGATCTTCAAGAGAAATGTCTGCTTTTTAGGTGTTATTTCGCCACTACGATGGTATGCTGGGAAAGTGGCTCGTTCTTGGTACCAACGGGGCCGAGCTATTACATACATGACCGGCTCTTATTGCTTCGGAGTTGTGGCCGGACCCGGTAGGATCGTAAGTTTTACAGTCGCAAAATAACAAATTGAGATCAGTTTTAGCCATTCAGGCCGCCTTTGTGCCTCTGGGACACCCTGGCTATGCATTCGGAGCTGTGCACTTTGATATGTACACGGGGCCTGCCTGGCTTTCGCTAGCAATCGATGTTATTGTCCTGGTTGCGATGTTTTTGGTATTCAGAGAAAGTGTTCTCAGACAGAGATCAGGCTCAGCAACTACCTTGACCAGCAGAGGTATTTTATTATCATGTTTTGGTTGGTCAGACGGTTGGTCAGTTGATCGATCGGTCAGTCAGTCTGCTTGTCTGTCCATCCATCTGTCCGTCCATCTGTCTGTCCATCAGTCCATCTGTCTGTCTGTCCCTTCTTCCATCCATCCATCCTTCCATCCGTTCTTCCATTGGTCCATCCATCCGTCTGTCTGTCCGTCTGTCTGTCCGTCCATCCATCTGTCTGTCCGTCCGTCTGTCTGTCCATCTGTCTGTCCATCTGTCCGTCCATCCGTCCGTCCATCTGTCCATCCATCTGTCCGTGCAGCTGTCTGTCTGTCCGCCCGTCCATCTGTCCGTCCATCTGTCCATCCATCCATCCATCTGTCCATCCCTCCCACTGTCCATCCATCCGTCCATCTGTCCGTCCATCTGTCCGTCCATCTGTCCGTCCGTCTGTCCGTCTGTCTGTCTGTCCGTCCGTCCGTCTGTCTGTCTGTCTGTCTGTCTGTCTGTCTGTCTGTCTGTCTGTCTGTCTGTCTGTCTGTCTGTCTGTCTGTCTGTCTGTCTGTCTGTCTGTCTGTCCGTCCATCCGTCCATCCGTCTGTCTGTCCGTCCGTCCTTCCATCCGTCCATCCCTCTGTCCATCTATCCCCGACCTGATTTCAGATGAGTCATTCATGGCAATACCAAAATTCGACAAAGTCGCCGCAGGTGTCTGCATCGGAACCTGGTTCGTGGTCATGGTAGCGGTGACTAATATCGAAACGTATGCACTTTTCAAAATTCTCCATTCTATGCAAATTTTTCAGCCTAAGCGTTCCGTACACGATGATCATGTTTGACTGGACAAGAGAAGAGGCAGTTTTGAATAACGCAATCCTGGCCACTTGCGCAGCTGTTTTATCCTTCATTACCTATTTTCTCTTGGTCTGGCTACAGAAAAAAGCGTCTGTCTCCATTTTGTAAATCAATATTAGATCAATTTTAGTCAACTTTATTTTAGAGCGCGCGAGCGCGCACTGACAACTTTCGGCCTGGTGCTGGTTTTTGCCTTCTTTGTGGCCACTTTCTCCTGGCCACCGGGCAAAACTGTTTCCTTAGCAAGTAATACAGTCGGCACTTAACACCGTTTATGGTACCGACACCATATAAGGTGCCCGTACCACAAACGGCGTTAAGTGCCTGACTGTAATAACCAATTTATAGACCGTCTGCTAAATGGTCGCAAAATTATTTATTTTCAGCTATGCAAAATCGCACCAGTACGAAATCTTATTCCAGTACCCCCGTTTCCCAAAGCACACCGGTTACTACAACAACCGAAAGAGTAGGCTGCAACCTCGATAAATACACGTGGTGCAAACATCTGACCAAAGTTTTACCTTCATTATACTACATAATGTATGTGGTATGCATCGGAGTTGGGCTACCCAGTGTCAATATACCTTTGACTACGCTTTTCTCAAAGATTCTCGGACCACGAAGACAAGTATTATTATCTCTAGCTCCATCCATTGTGCCATATGTATAAATCTTTTCAGACAAGAATGCAAAATCTACTTTTCTACATTGGCAGCATTGCCAGAATTTTTGGACCGGTCTTGTTTGTGTAAGTTTAGTAGAAATTTGCTTGATTGAAATATCTCACCGTTCTTTACTGCCATACATGTAACATGGGGTCTGGGGGTCTGCCCCCCACCAGACTTAGGCCAGACCCCCCGGCGGCCCCCCCCCCCCCGAGACGATTTCACCGACCCCCCCTCCGATTTTTCTACCAAGTAAATTTTCGAGCAAATTTTTGCAATTTTTTTCAATTTCACACACAAAAATTGCCAAAATCTCCTGCAAAACAGCACTTTATAGTTGTATTTCAGTATAAAATTAGCGATTTTTGGCAATTTTTAGCCAAAAAACTGCGATTTTTTTCGATTTTTGAGCGTTTTTTAGTGCCCACCCCCCTCCCCCAAAATTTTGGCTCAGACCCCCCAACCCCCCTCCCCCATCGGCGGATGACCTGTTACATATATGGTTACTGCTGTAGTGAAAACAGCTTAGCATTGAATGACGCTTTCTAGAGCTAAGGCAAATCTTTAGTGTCTCAGTATATGCAGACATGGGCTAGCATTTCGGCTGAGGGGGGGTGAAATTTTCAATTCTTGAGGGGGGGCTGAGGGGGTAGGAGCGCCTGAGGGGGTGGTAAGCCAAAAAGTCCGATTGTGGCTAAAATCAAGGTTTTTTGGCTTATTTTTTATTAAAATAAGCTATTCTGAGCTTATTTACACCTAATCCAGGCATATTTTTATCATAATTTTCTATTCAAAATTCTTCAAAAAAATTCTTGAGGGGGGTAGCGGCCGGCTGAGGGGGCGGCGTGGGGTAGGTCAGAGCCTGAGAGGGGGCCAACCACCCCTCAGCCCCCCCCCCCTTTGCCCATGTCTGAGTATATAGTATATATGTATGCATCACATGACTATTGTTGTTTGGGTATGGGATTTTCAAGAATCGGTTCGGTATTCGAAAAAATAACTATATTTATTTGGTATTTCCAGAAAAATGTTATGGAAAGTCGAAACATTGAATTTGCAAGGTTAAGAATTTAGCAATATCCTCGGTTAGAGGATTTATATTCAAGAAAAACAATGGGATTTATAGTTCTATGCAAATTTTTTAAAATATTTTTTGTTTCACTCGTGGAAAATGGTTAAAATAATTTGGGCTAAGAAAAATGTTTCCATGTGTTTCCGCATGCAGTTTTAAAGCCTGCCAGTGTACATACAGCACAGAGTAGAGACAACGAACAATGACAAAACGAACTAATGTACATCAATGTAAATACAGATTTAATCAATAAGGAGAGGTGTGAAGTTAAGCCAAAACTATATTAGAGCTTTCTGATAACAAGGCAACTTTGTTGGAACCAAAAATCTTACAAACTAGATACTTTGGAGGTGTATCACGGATAAAATGAACTTTTGCATGCGCAGTTACAAAGAAAACATTGTGATCAGAGGGAATTTTCAATAAAAATTGCAGCAACTGGATAAAAAATACCTATTCCCAAATTCCTGGGTATTCCCAATATAATCGGTATACCGGGTGTGGGTATTTATTAAAATACCTATAATCGGTAGGTACAGTATTTATTGCGTTGGTACGTATTCCCAAAAATACCCGATTTATTGCGTTGGTACGTATTCCCAAAAATACCCAGTACACATGACCGTTCCCATAATTTTTGTACTTTTTCCGTACCAAAGCTACGGTTGAATGAATGCACGCGGTTGTGGTACGGTTGACAAAGTTATGGTTGAAGAAACTTTGACATAAGTAGCATGCAACTGATTTAGGTACTGGTACACGTACGTCGGTCCGCGACTTACCTGGGGCATTGTGATTGGAATGATGGTGGTGCTAGTGATACCTTGGATATTTACATACAAACGACTCGTACCTCTGAACCCGGAACGCAGCAACAGATTACGTGCCGGCTCTTATTTCGAACACAAATCCGGAATGGTTTATAAGTTCTGAGCTATTCACATACCTCTAATGTCTGTCTGTACTCTGTAAATAAATAAAGTCAACGCAATGCCAATTCGCAAAAAAGACGGTTTACATATAGGCAGTTCCTTATCGTGTTATCAGCTGCATTATTCCGTTTAAAGTTAGTGTACGGAGTGTCGTCTTAGCTTCTAGTGCAACTAGTAGAGTTTCGAACGAAATGGATCCTAGAAACCGGACCGAATCACAGATTAGCAGGTCAGAAAATTTGGTTAAAACGCTCCAAATAGTCCAAAATAATTGTTTGAATAAGTTGTTTGCAGAAAGTCTGTGAGAATAAAAGATCCGTTGGGCAGACAATTCAGCAGACAAAGCAATGGTTACGTAATTACTGAGGACAATGAGGATGCACGCTCATCGATAGCGTCTGACGATGACAAGTAACGATGCCTCTGCAATATTTCTGACAAATTTTAAACAAATTTGCATGTTTCAGAGGTCGATCACAAAGTTTCTTCATTCCAAGAACTAGAGATAAACCAAGGTTGTATAGTTAATTACGTATAAACATTTGAAACATTTTTGCCTAGGGTGGTAACTTGGCATTCGATTTTCAGATTGGGCGAAGCCCTATGAAATGAACCGACCGATTTCTCTTTGATCAGCATTAAAAATTTGTCTTCTAAATTAGCCCCATAACCCCACAATGTCTCAGCAACTTGTAATCAGTTTTTTTGCATGTTTCAGAGGTCGGTCGGAAAGTTTCTTCATCCAAAGGTAAAGAGCAAAGATAAAAGAAGTGTGTGTGTGACTAATCGAGTGAAACCTTTTTTGCACAGATTGCGAGCCGAGAGTTTGAAGAGCGTTAAGAGCGTTAAAGAGGCGAAGGAGATAGAAGAACAGCTGATGACTCCAACTCCAGTGGTCCGACAGATTTCGACCGAATTTCAGACTCACTGGGGTTCGCTATGGCTCGCCAATATAATGTGCTTCTTCATTGCACTCAGCTTCACCATGTTCTTCCCTACCATTTGGCCGTTTCTAAATCAGGTAATTTATGTATTGCATTCCTAGCTCCACTGTACTGATGCCGCTACTATTTATTATTAGTAGTAGAAGTTTGTGAACTGAGATTCCCTAAACTGTCTCAGGGGTTGCGGTTAAAAGGGGTTGACCCTTCAACTTAGCCTCCAAACATACAGTCCCGCTCTCAAACAGCTCGACCAACTGCTAGAATTGGACGAAAATTGGGCCAACAACCAGGCATTCTTTGCACGCGATTGTTGGCCCTGTTTATGGGGTGCCGGCTGGGCGTTAATTGCTGTTGGTGTGTAGGCCGATCTGACCGTTGGCCGCTACTTGGTCTTATTGGTCTCTACTCTTTTAGGCTCTGTCACCAATGTGGTTCGCGTTGAGGGCACGCAATTGATTGCATTGCATTCTAAGCACTGACCGGCGGCCGGTTTACCGAATAAAATTACGCGCACTGCTTTCTAATCACTGACCGGCGGCCGTTTGCCTAAAAAATTGCGCGCACTGCTTTCTAACCACTGACCGGCGGCCGTTTGCCTAAAAATTGCGCGCACTGCTTTCTAACCACTGACCGGCGGCCGGTTTACCTAAAAAATTGCGCGCACTGCTTTCTAATCTGTACGTACATGTAACATGTGCGAGCCGTCGTGCGGGTACAATTGGCAAGTATTGCAAATTTCGTTTGTATAAGTATATGTATATATACTATACATATACAAATTCACAACATTTGTATATGTATGTATATATGACGCAAAATGCTTGTACATATTTTTGTATATTTTTAATCTATCATCAGGATCGTTTTTGGCATGCAACAGTAGATTTATTAAGCAAGTAATCCGGTGTTAGCTAGCAGCCAGAATGAAGTCAAACCTACTCAGACATTTGATTTCCTCTGATTTTGCATATTTTTAATAGAACTTATATGCAATTTTTATTGCGCTTGCTAGTATCTAAACATTTTAAAATTTCCATGCCTGTTCTCAACCAGCAAGACATCTCTTAGCGCATATAAATGTATAAAATGTAACTTATAAACAATTTAATAGTTGAAAATTTTTCATCCGTTTTACAGGAAAAGACACATTTTGTTTTCAGAGCACCGTTATTTAACCAACTTGCAACTCAAATCAAAAGAGCTACTATTTCAATAGGATGCACCAGAGTATATTTTTAGTTGCATTTTTATTTGAAAAATTATGAAATTTGGCTAAAACTGCTAAAAAACTGCTGCAAATAGATGAAACATATACATACCGTTTGTATATGAAGTTCACTTGTATATGAAGTATATTGTACTGTATATCTTGATTACGACCACCTTTGTATATGTATATGTTTTGTATATGTATATTTTTCTGAAAAGTGCCTATTACATACAGTATACAAACCACACAGTACGTGGGGGAAGGAGGAGAGGGGGTTTCCGACAGGTGGGGCCCCACTGGGGTCCGGGGGTCGAGGGGTCCAAGATTTCAAAAAGCCCGAAAACGCGTGGAAATGAGTTTTGTCACGTTATTTTTCAGTAGGTGGGGAAAGCTACTCTAACAATTTGTCCAGTTGTTTCTCTAGCAGATTTTCTTTCAGATCGACCCAACCGCTTCGCAAACTTGGCTAGGTTACATCGTGGCTTCGTACAGTTTCGGGCAAGCAATAGCCTCACCTCTGTTTGGCTGGTTCAGTAACAGAATGCGACAGATCAAAGTGCCGGTCATAGCGGGTCTTTTCCTCATGTTCTCTTCCAATCTGGTTTACTGCTTCACCGAAGCTTTCCCAGCTAACTACAGACGATGGGTGCTTATGGTTGCTCGATTCCTGTGTGGTCTGGGCGCAGGTAAAGCTAGTTTGCAATATCTGCGCCGTTAACACAACGAATCTTGTGCTAACCGCGCAGACATTGTGACACCATTACGCGCTTACTATTTTCCCCTACTATTCTGTTGATTAGTTGCACCAGCTTTTCAGGGGTGATAGCGTTGCTAAGGGCCTATGCAGCCACTGCCAGCAACATCAAAGACAGAGCAAGAGCCATTTCTCTTGTAACGGCAGCCTTCACATTGGGATTGGCTGTAGGACCGGGAGTCCAAGCTGCTTTTGCACCTATTCATTACCCTGGCTGGGTGGCCGGTTCCTTCCATCTCGACATGTACACTGCCGCGGCTTTTTTCTCTATTGTACGTAACTGTATCTAGGTATTTTGCTACCATATGCAGTTGTCTTACAGGTTCGAAAGACTACCGATCTGCCGAACTGTACTACTCAGCTAATATTTTCAGATTGTTGATGTGGTGGTGTTCGTTTTCCTGGTCTTTTTCTTCAAAGAACACTACGCTGGAATTGCGCCTGACTCTGCCAAGAAAAGTTTGATATTTAGGCTCAGTCGCATTATCTGTCGGATTTTTTTCAGATCCCTTCTATGCTCTACCGAAATTCGATCAGCTTGCGGCAGCTGTGTGCATTTTCACTCAGTTTATCATGATGTGTGCACTGACCAACCTAGAAACGTAAGCAAACATTCTCATTTACTATTGCAACTGCTGAAGAAAGTATTACTGAACAATGAAACGAACAAACACAAAAAAGGTAGTTATATTTATAGATATATCTTTCACGCAGTTAATAATATTGCTGTAACAAACCGCTGAAACAGAAACCGGACGGGTTAAGGAAAAAATAATGTTTCACGCTCAAGTGGAATTGAGGAAACGCCGAACCCGAAACATTAATCGGACGGGTTTCGGTTGCTTTACAGATTGCAGTCGCCCTACAGCATGGCAATGTGGGATTGGACAGATGAAGAGGCTGCCAATTACAACAGCATTTTACTGATGATAGCAGCCCTAGTCTCATTCATAACCTACCTAGTATTTGCTTACAAAATTGGAGCCCTGTATGTAAACCATAATCTGTTTTCGCGTTCTCTGTGGATTTTCTCATTTTTTTCAGTGTAGATGAAAGAAAGGCAATATTGGTCGGTCTTGTCTTGGTCTTCTTCTTTCATGTCTTCACCTACCCTTGGCCCTTTTTCACCGGCACCTTGGACTATAGAATCACAGGTACCGTAAAACTTATAATAATAGCGATTGCTTTTGGGGGCGCTACAGTATTACTGGAGCGTGCCCGTTAATCCTTTCAATGCTGCATTGGCCATCTCAAGTATGCTCATTTTTCTGAAGATACAGGGTATTTTTGTCTTAAACACAAGCAATCTTTAGATCGTGATGCAATTTTTTCAACATTTTCTCAGACCGACCGACCGACCGACCGACCGACCGACCGACCGACCGACCGACCGACCGACCGACATATTAGTTTTCAGAGATATCAGGAAAAGCGCACTTATTACCAAATATAACAACAGCAGAGCCGGCTACTCATGTTCCAAATGAAACAACGCAATACAGCACTATGTACAAGCCGAGAGGATGCGAAGTGACTTTGGAGTGGTGTGCTGACACTCCTCGTGTCAATCTCTGGTTGTACGCCACCGCTTACAGTATTTTCGTTGGCGTTGGCTTGCCTACCATCAACGTGCCTTTATCTACTCTCTTTTCAAAAGTACTCGGCCCCAGAAGACAGGTACTTGCATTTTTTCGCCATCTACTATGGCACTATTGGCAATAGACATGCGTGTAGCCAGGGATGGATATTTTTTGAAAAAACCTCGGCCTCTTTTTTTTCGATTTTTTCCTAAATCGCGGAAAAATCTCGAGCCGAAGTTCTCAGTATCCTAGACTGGTTTTATAATTCCTAACGCTTTCTAGCGCCTTCCTCAGTCTTTTTCAGACCAGAAATACACGTGTCACATAAACATAAATCACGAAACACGCATGCAACAGTGCCTGACAGGGTCCATCAATAAACGCTATGTACAGATTTTCTTATAGCAGTATGCATTCTTGTTTTATCATGCCAAATTTAGTCTTTACTGTTTTTTCTAACAGTTTTGAGTCAGTATGACCTATTATACATTGCAAAAGTCCATTTTTAGTAGAAAAATGACATAAATTAGCTATTTTCAGCTTGAGTTTATTCCGTGATTTATGTTTTTTCCGACCTTCAGGAAAAAACCGGTTTCATCCGTAAAAACAAACCTCACATCCCTGCGTGCAACTTCTTTGCGATACTTTTCAGGCAGTTTTTGGCAAAAATTTCGTTGCATAACCGGTCGATTTTTTCAGTAGTTTTTAATGAAAATCCGATTTCTACAAAAGAACTGGAATGTTTGCGAAATTTTGTGAGATTCACGGCAAAAATTTTGTAATTTCCTGACAAAATTTGCACTTTACTACGTCACTATATAGCTTTAAATTGAGCAGTGCCATCTGAGAAAGAGATGAAAATATGTATTCAACCTGTATTTCAATGTTTCAGGGAACTATGCAAGGCTTCTTGTTGCAGTCAGGAAGTTTTGCCAGGACTGCCGGTCCAATTATAATAGTGTAAATAAAATGTCTTTTGGCTAAACTGGTCCCAACTTACTACAGACGTATTGTTTTTCAGATATATATTCACAGACTATGGACCCAAGTTCTGTTGGGGATTGGAAGCTCTCTTACTTGCACTTAGCGTAATTCCATGGCTGATTTTCTGGAAGCGCATGATACCTCTGAAGCGACCGAAACAATACAAAGCTGGCGAACACTACGACTACAAAAGAGGAACTCTGTATAAGTTCTGATTTCGATAAAATCTCAACTGTATCTATAGCTATAAAGCTGGTTTGTTGTCGCTATAAACTTTATATTTATCAGCCTACTTTCGATAGACTGTATGATAGTAGCGTGACAATTACGTATCCGTATCACAAATCAATTGTACGTAGTCGCCGACGAAAGTTTTGTTATCAGTCCATACGCGGCCGCAGCCGTTGTGTAAAACTTGCGGCTCGTTGCTTTAGCATGTTCACAAGAAAACTTATTTTTAGACTCGGCTTCCTAACTGTACTTAATGGTAAGTATGCACTGCGTAAAACTCGCCCATGATTTTTCGATTTTTCAGAATTTTAATCCTGTTTTGCGCTATTTCACATTATCTATTAATTTCATGGATGGAAAGCCTTAAAATATGCACGCTGTGCTATACATAGTACATAGTGACTGGAGGAGAAACCTATAGATGAGAGACCTGGCCAAATTGGAAAGTGAAGAATTGTTCAAACGAATTTTCGCTATTTCCTCACAGTTCAGACTGATGCAGAAAACGTCAATCAAAATATAGCTAATAGTAGTAGATATAGTTCCTACTTCTGTAGTCTTCGAGTCTGATTATAGCAATTCCTACTACGCAAACAATGCTTAGGTTATACAACAAGCAGTGAAGAATGCAAAGAAATTGGCAAAAAAATGTATTTTCGTTGTTAGCAGATCGATACATGAAAGAAAAACAAAACCGTATAGTTTCTGTATTGATGCGATGAGCTGCATATTGTAGAAGCATAAGAAACAACTCAGTTTATTACTGACTACTGAGTTTACCAATTTTATTCTAATTGAGTAATTCAAAATTGAAACTCGGTATTCAGTAAGTAAAATTAAGAAAAATTTTTCCCGGTAAGTAAAAGTGCTTAGTTTAATTCAAAATCACTAAGTAACGAGTAACTTTTACTTAGTAAATTTACTGGGAACAACACTGGACCTACCAAATGTGCTATAGCCTTTAAAACGTGGAAACAAGGCGTTTCCAGTTGTTTTCTTGCTTTTTGACACTTTAGATCCCTCCTTGCCTGGGCGGAGCCCTGTGGACCCCTGTAATACTGCAAGTAGTTAAGTGAAATTTTAAGCTGTAATCAGTAAAGCGGAAAAGTCATGCGACTGCAAAAGTGGCACCAGAACGATCGGCAGAGTTGGTGACTCGGTGTCTATTTCTTCGCCCAACTACCCCTTCTCCTATTGCAACAATTTGAATTGTGCTTGGAGAATCGACGCGCCTGCAAACTCGCAAATTCTGTTGAACTTTGAGCACCACTTCAAAACCGAACTCAACCAGGACAACGTGACTGTCTACGATTCCAGCTCCAGTTCCGGCAACCAGATCATACAGTAATCGTAAGAAAGCGCTAATTTGGGCTTAATAGATACAGCTGAAAGTGCAATTTTAGCAATTAATTAACCCTTTGCAAATGACCAACGCCCACATGGCGTAGTTGGCGGTCAACCTATCGGAAAGCAAAAAATGTTGGTAAACATATCGGAAAACTATTTCAGATCCCCTCGGAAACCCGTTTTCAACCAATCACAAACTGAAAATTTGTTGTTTTAGATGTTCAGATGACGCTTGCAGTTGAAATGATTCAAAAAAAACTTTCAGTCTATCAGTTTGCTGCCCTAATAAACCAAGACAATCTGAGAACAACCTATTGTAAAGTTGGACAGAACGTATCGGAAAGCCGGACCGTAAACCTATCGGAAAGCCAGAAACTTTCCGCTACGTTCAAAACCCAGTCATTTGCAAAAGGTTAATCAAAATAGTGAGTCAAGTTATCAGAAATCGCGAAAAAAATTACTGAAAAAATAAACTATTTGCCCAAAAAATCGAAAAAAATGCTATCATCGATCGGGGGTCTGGCCTATATGTTTGGTTGGTTGGTGGCGTGTACCAGATCAGGTACAACAGATGTGCACGGGCCGGGCCGGGCATGTACAAAGCAGAAATTTTACAAATTAAATAAAAATTTAGCAGAAAGTAGAAATAACCGCTTTTTTTCTGCTTCAAAATGTCAATTTTCCAAGCTTAGTTTAATTTTAGCTATTAATTTGAAAATTCAGACCAAAACATTAGTCAGACAAAGCAAAACCGGCGGGCCGAACAGGGCTGGGCTGGATTTTGGGCGGGATGGGCCCGATGAAAGGTTCCTGTGCACTTCTCTACTGTCAGAGCCTCTATGTAGTGCGTATGCTTTAGATGCTCAGGAGATAAGACAACAATATTAGAGTGCGGCCCTGTGCAGTCAAGTGGTCCACATATGTTTGTCACATTCACAACAGACTCAACCACAGAATACTCTGGTTTCTATGGCAACGCAACCGCAGTTTCATGTGACTGTGGCAGTGAGAATGTTGAGTTGGAAGATTTCGCAGTCAACAAATACATTACTTCGCCCAATTACCCCGACTATTACTGTGTCAACTCGCTGTGCCACTACTCTGTAAAGGCCAAACAAGGAGACTATGTCTATGCCTCCCTGACTGACTTTGAACTAGGAACTACGGCAAGAATTGACTTTTTTGATGGAAACTCTGACGACGATCAACTGCTGGAAAGGTCAGTTTTACTAAACAAATTTAGAAGAAAGATTAACTGTAAAATCCTCTAATTCAAGCCGTGAGCTTGTTGGGGTTGGCTTTAATTAGAAGTACTGTTGTATGTGTATACACACATTTACCATACACAAAAATACACATTGTTTTTTTCAATGTGTACATACATAGAAAAATTCGGATACACATTACCATACAGAAACAGTACTCAAAATGTGTATTTTTGTGTATTTGATCAGCAAAAGTCGATAAAATTTCAAACAGAAGCGTAAAATTTCGATGTTTTTGCTGCAGTAACAAACAGTAGATATCCTCAGAACGCCTTCAAATGGCCTAAGTAACTCGATTTCAAAGATATCCAAGGTTTCAAGCAGCAGACATCGAGAGATTTGATTTTCCTAGCATTTCTGAGTGAAATCTAACAAAAATTTGCATTTTCAGTACAATACACATGCACAAATAAAATATACACAAAAATACACATTGTTTTTTTGTTTGTGTATACACAAATTACCATACAGATTTAAAAGTAAATGTGTATACACACATACACAAACGGAAAATCCAATACCAAACAATAGTAATTAGAATAATTATTTGACTATTTGTGAGCGTAGTATTACAGGTGTGCAGGCAACGGCAGTGTATTCCAGTGCGGCAATGTACAATCTTCCAATCGACTTATGTACGTTCAGTTCAAATCGGGTACCTCCAACAAAGTCAAAACCGGTTTCCAATTATCGCTTGAGGGCTTCACTATTGCTGATAGTGATAAGAGTAAGTTTTATTTGAACAGAAGAGAGTGAAGCAAGTATGAAGAAGATCTTCAGTGTCCAAAAGCACAAAGTGGGGCATTGCCGCAGGCTGCGTTTTTGGGGTTGTGTTGCTTTCTGCAGTGGTGTATGGATTGCTGCTGCTCTTCAAACCAACCCGCAATCAGTCCAGGCCAGATCAAACAGTACTGCAGTCTTCTCGTGGTATTGTTCTGCTTTATCACACTTATTCTTGAACTCTTAGAGGCAGTCCACGAAAAAGTCACAACATTGCCAGGAACTGCCTTGTACAACAGATTTTTCAAAACTAGGCTAGGCCTAAGACTGCTTAGCTTAGGTCCCAGCTTTCAGCAAAAACAATATTACCATCAGACGTATTTCTATGTCAGGCATCTGTTTTTCGTAGGCAAAAACAAGGATTTTGGGCAGTCGTATTCAACTTAATGTTTCACTGCTTTCGGCAACAATATGACCATCAGACGAAAAATTGTGCGTAGGTTTCGAATCTGCCATTATAATGCTCGACTGCCATACTCAGTTTTTTTGAGTCGGAAAAAAGGTCAAGCGGATTTTAAGGGCCGTCATTTTATTTGTAGGGCAGCTGGAAAAAATCGGATAGCAAATACGTCCATAGCTTTGCGTTCTACAATGCCTCAAAGTTACAGGTGACTGGACCGATTTTGAAAAATCAGCTGCACAGACCAAGGCTCGATCTCGATTTTTTTCATCGACTGCTTTCTAAAAGGGGGATTTATACTTCTACCGGTTATTAGCTGGTTAATAGCAACCCGGTGGCACTTTCCCAGTCTGCCGAAGTCTGAATTGTGCTGTTTGTTGCTATTTAGAAAGTGAGAGTGCCATCCGAGTGGCAGAGGTATAAATCCGCCTTTACTTTGAATAAGGTCGGTCGGTCGGTCGGTCGGTCGGTCGGTCGGTCGGTCGGTCGGTCGGTCGGTCGGTCGGTCTTATGTAAAATATCTTCAGGTCAGATAAGCTCGCAACAAGCCCTCACTTTAGTCCAAGAAGGTCAATCTCGCAATATCTCTGACTCCAACTTATGAAGAAAACTGATCGAAAAAATTGTAACCTGATTCTACGTGCCGTGTACCTTTGAACACTTTTGTGTTTATTTCATTCTTGTTCAAACACGAAAATCAACAAAAAGACGTATTCAACTTTTGACGCTCGCTCGGTTCTAGGGTGAAAACTCAGGTGCGGCAGGACACGAGTAATCGAATAAAGTGGGCATGCGAGGAAGTTTGACTCCATCCAAGAAGGCGCGACTTTTCATCCAGTCTCTAAACTCTCTGCGCCAAGCTTTCATCGCGTCACTGAAAGCATCTCTGACGGCTGCACAGCCCTCATTGAACTGAATCATTTTTGCTGCTTCTTCTGCAGTCATTTCACGATCTTCCCCTTCTTTGAAATGAACTCGGTCGTCCTAAATCTTCGTTCAAAGTTCCAAGCTTTTTCAAACGTTTAAACTTACCGCTACTATGTACGCCTCATGCACAATCACGCGCAGATTAGCATTTTCGGCCAGCGAAATATTGATTTTTTGACCGCCGTCGCGTCGTTCAATCGTGACGTTATTATTGACGGCTCTCAATATAATGTTGCTTGTTGTGAGGCTGGTGTTATAATTACCGCCGGCCGTGGCGTGAAGGTAAGAGGAACCATCAATAACCGAAATCTGTGACGCTTTCGCTAATTCAAAGCACAAGGTAAGCAAAAAAACAGTTCCTTTTGGAGCCATTCATTCACATGCACAGCCCACCAGCAAATAAATTGGTGTGTGTCGGTTGGGCGCAAAACATCTAGTGGGCCAACTGAAACAGGTTAGTGGACAAAGCGAATTTTTGAGGCACGTCATAACGCTTTTAGTGGATGGCTGATTCATCTGAAGAGGTTTGCTTTTTGTATCTACTACCAACTGTGGCACCTACTGTACGTATGTACAGTATGACGATACTCTGCTGGGGCCGCCCTGACCCACTGGATAGTGTAAACTTTTGACGTATGAAAATACAGGTTGTGCCGATAAACAATCCAGCACATGTTTTACTGTACCAACCACATTTCTCATCCGATTTGAATGAAGGTTTTTGAATGGAAGAGAAATATATTCTTGAAAAAATTGCTGAATCTTTTATTAAGATGCAATTTCTGAGAGAATCGACTTTCTCATAAGGGAGCCTCCCCAAATTGGTCTGGGTCATCTCACGGATTTCAATAATTCCTGCATATCTTGGTGACAGATGATGAAAAACCGCGATGCACCAAGTTTGAGCTCGATCGGCCCAGTGGGTCCCCCGGGGGGTCCCGCCAAAGTACCCCTTGTCGAGCGAAAATTCCCGATTTCGAGCTCTTACTTAAAAACCTCATAGCTTGGTCATATTTTGTCTGACAATGAAGATTCATACACCAATCGATTCAGCGGAACGTGTAGATTCTAAAACTGGTATCTAGAATGCGGTTTTGACACTCCGTACCGCCGTCTTGGGCGAAAAACGCGGTTTGACACTAAATTTTTGCCTGACCTGCGATAACGTTTAGCCTAATTTGACTACATTATAGTGGCGAGCCAAAGCTGGATTTTTTATATATCATAGGCAACTGAATTGCCAACATACACACAAAAAATCACCAGAATGCTAGGGGGCCGTTCCTTCGAAATTGGCCCTGATAGGCAGGGGCAAAAAATTTTTTTTCTTGTATTTGCATGAAACTTCTTGTGTAGGGTAAATTTATGCTGCTGATTTCGAATTTAACATTTATTTCGGCAAAATCCGACGTTTTCCTACTGAATTTCCTGGTTTTGTGTGGTTAAATCCCAGGATTGACACAAATAGTAAGATCGTAACCTAAGACAGCTTCTAGCTAGTGCGAAGAAAAAACACCAAGAATGCTCCACTCGGCGCCAGGCTCGGCCGTAGTCAGTTGAGCGACCATGTGCTGCAACTAAATCGCGGAAACGCGTCCGCGAAGTCCGGAGGGGGGTGGGGGTGCAAAATTCTGAATTTTTGAACATCATAGTTTATGGACGGCCCCTAACTTGATTATTTTCTATGCACCCCACTCCACTTTCTTCTTCTTTTCAAAAAATTATTTCCAAATATACATACAGTAGTTGCCATTCAAAGAATTTTAGCGGAGTAGATATGTCATCTTCTTTTTGCACTCTTCAAAATGACCTTGTTCACGACTGGCCAATTTCACGCACACACTGATATAACTTTGAGACATTGCTGCTTGCTGATTACTAAAATCAGTACAGGAAATTCAAAGTTAATGAATGCAGAATGCCGTCCATGTTAGTGTTTCGGTGATTCAGTTGCACCCCATCCCATGCCCATGGTTCCTCAGCTGACTGCGGCCGAGCCTGGCGCCGAGTGGAGCATTCTTGGTGTTATTTTTTGGTATCAGCATTTGTAGCTTCTTTCGGACAGTAGATAGACAGCTCTCCTACTCTCTAACTTCGCGCCCTTGTCTTGACATTGTTGCTTGCTGCGTACCCCGATCTTCTCTAATGCATAAATGTCACCTTTGTGGTATTTGAGCAACGATATCTCTAGTCAGTACCCAATTCCCTATCCCTACTGTACATATCTACTTACTTGCCCTAGTTTGGTCAGGCCCACCTTGTTGTATTGTGGTGGCATTTGGGTTTTGGCCGCCTTTTGGTGCTAGTACCATATTATGCAATCAACTGGACTCACAGGACAGGCATGTAACTTCTGCAAAATTACTTGCTAATACCATAGAATGTATGCATGTACGTGTCGCATAGTTAACAGACCAGTCCAGTCACCGGTCGTTCGCTGTATTGTGTATACAAAGTCATCAACAAACCGTTTACTAGTAGCGGGTTAACAGTATCAAAACAAATACAGTCAACAGTTTTTCCTAACCTAGAGAATCTTGCAGAAAGACGTGATCACGGGCTCGGGCTCCGGCTCGGGCGCCGCCATCTCAACGACTTCCTGAACTCTGCCACCTCCGTCTCTGTCTCCATCTCTGCCTCTGCCTCTGTCTCTGCCTCTGAATCGACCGCGACAAATGAGATTGCCGATGAAACCAATCATAGCCAACAAAAGCTAAATGGGCATGAAATTATTACTGAAACAAATAATTATTGGCTTTTTAATTACCTTGGGCTTTTTGTAGTACAGATACATCAGAAACATTCCCAGCATCGCTAGTCCAATGGCGCAGAGAACCAAGAAAGCCTTGCAATAGCCGTCGCAACATGGGCAAGCACTGCAGTCCAGAAAGCAAGCCATTCCACACTCAGCTTTTACGGCATCGCAGAACTCCTTTCCCTGCAAGTATCCCTGCAATTGTATGACCACTCTATCACAGAGTAGTCATCCAAACTAACAAGACGTTTCACAACGCACATGTTTTTCTGTGCATCTGATGACTGCAATTTTGAAGAGTAAAGGCAGATTCCATACAACTCAAAGATTGCCTCTGTGTGCTCAACAGTTATGTTCTTCCAGCAGATATTTGTTCTTTGCGGATCGGGTTTTAGGAACACAATTGGCTGCGTTTGATTGACCACCTTTTCCAGTTGATCTGTGACACACTTGTCTCTCTGCTGTTTCGAACGGGAATATTTGTGGTAGAGGCAGATACCGTATATTTCAAACATGGAGTCCATAAGCTCATTATCAATTTTTATTTCATTCCTTGCTTGGCTTACAACAGCCCCAAAGCAACAAACAATTAGCAGCAATTCTAGCTAAAAATAGGCAAATATAGCTAACAGAAAAATTCGTATTGTATGCAAGAAGTACCTGGATTGCTTGTCGAGTCATTATCTTGCGCAAAATGATAGAACAAGACCAATTTGTTCAGACCAGACCACAATTACAGCCAAAAAAGGTTCAATCTCGTACTAATAGTGTGAATGAATAAGGAGGAGAATGCCAGCCTACAGAACAGAGTTTAGAATAGCAAGAACGCAGTCACTCGGCCTGTTTATCTGCTTGCGCCTGGCTGGCCGTTAAACTACTCACAGCAAAAACAGCTAAGATACGCTGACTCTGATAGCTATTTAAAACACTGAAGCGGCAATGACAAATATATGCACACATGCTAGGCGGCCTAGCCCTAGTAGGCTACACTAAAACATGTAACGCAGTCAGTCGGGTCGGGGATATAAGCGATTTTCGCTATAATGCGACTTCAGACATTCTTATCCCATGGTCGGATCATGATCACCGTTTTGATTTTGGCTACACACGTGCTTGTATGTAGTTGGTGGAGTCAGGCTCCTCTGTTACTTACTTATATACTGTACATATAGTTTAGAAATTTATGGCTGCATAACTAAACAGTACAACATGTACATACTGAGCAGATCAGCTTTAAAACCAGGAAATTCAGTAGGAAAACGTCGGATTTTGCCGAAATAAATGTTAAATTCGAAATCAGCAGCATAAATTTACCCTACACAAGAAGTTTCATGCAAAAACAAGAAAAAAAATTTTTTGCCCCTGCCTATCAGGGCCAATTTCGAAGGAACGGCCCCCTAGCATTCTGGTGATTTTTTGTGTGTATGTTGGCAATTCAGTTGCCTATGATATATAAAAAATCCAGCTTTGGCTCGCCACTATAATGTAGTCAAATTAGGCTAAACGTTATCGCAGGTCAGGCAAAAATTTAGTGTCAAACCGCGTTTTTCGCCCAAAACGGCGGTACGGAGTATCAAAACCGCATTCTAGATACCAGTTTTAGAATCTACACGTTCCGCTGAATCGATTGGTGTATGAATCTTCATTGTCAGACAAAATATGACCAAGCTATGAGGTTTTTAAGTAAGAGCTCGAAATCGAGAATTTTCGCTCAACAAGGGGTACTTTGGCGGGACCCCCCGGGGGACCCACTGGGCCGATCGAGCTCAAACTTGGTGCATCGCGGTTTTTCATCATCTATCACCAAGATATGCAGGAATTATTGAAATCCGCGAGATGACCCAGACCAATTTGGGGAGCAAAAGTCGATTCTCTCAGAAATTGCATCTTAAGATACTCTGTTTAGTTACTGACGTATTTGCCCTCAAAGTCGAAAACGCAATGAACAAGAGCGACTTGTATTATTTCGTTGCACTTCATAAGGGGCCGTCCATAAACGACGTCGTTCCAGAGGGGGGAGGGGGGTCGGCTGAAATGCGACGATAGACGACGCACCAGGAGGGGGAGGGGGTTCGCAAAAAACGACGTCGCTTTTTTTCGGAATTTTAGGGTACTTCGATTGCATTATTTTCGATTTATGCACATTCTGTCAAATATTTCTACATACAGAAAAGCTTCCCAGAGTGGTTGAAGGGATCTATTCAATTCATTATACAGTATGGCAACAAGAAAAAATGGCAGTACTGCATGTACTGTACTTTTATCGGGGGGGGGGGTAACCCGAAAACGACGTCGCCTTAGGGGGAGGGGGTCCTCATAAACGACGCAAGGCGATTTTGGGGGGAGGGGGGTCCGAAAAATCGGGATTTTGGAACGACGTCGTTTATGGACGGCCCCTAATAAAACAGATTCCTACAGCTATTTAAGGCCTAACGTACCGAGGCTTTTCTAGTTATATACTCATTCGGTTACTTTACCAATGAAGTGTCATTAGCCCTCAGCTCAGCTGTTTTATTCTGAAGTGCAAGGGAATAATAAAAAGAAAAAATCGTTCTTGTTCATCGCCAATGTCTCTGTTAGGACTTTGAGTACAAATATCTCACAATATTGTGTTCCCGTTTAAAGTTAGCAGTTGGTCCTCGTGGTGCTCCAAAGGAATATGGTGATTTAGAAAGGGTTAACTATGAATTCTGAGCCAGATGTTTGTCCAGGAAAATCTCCTTCAAACGCATGCACAGTCACACACTTTTTGCTTTATATTTATGAAGAGTGCCGCCAGAATAGCAGAGTTGTTTGTTGCTGTTGGTAAAGCTCACTATGATACTATTTTTTATCGTACTCATATCTCTTGTGCTCACAGCGCAAAGCGGTCGTATATGTGGCAAAGAGTTGCTGGAGGTTATGCAAAGCGTCTGCAAAAATTGTTTTCGGGACAGCCAACATAGCGATAAGCCAAGTACGTTGGTGCGGTTTGTGCCCAGTTCCGACTTTCCCAGTTCCGACGTTCCCAGTTCCGACTTTTCCCAGTTCCAACTTTCCCAGTTCCGACATTCCCAGTTCCGACTTTTCCCAGTTCCGACTTTCCCAGTTCCGAATTTTCTGAACCTAACCCCTAAGCCTAAGCCTGAACCTCACCCCTAAGCCTAAGCCTAAGCCTGAACCTCACCCCTAAGCCTCAACCTCACGCCTAAGCCTAAGCCTAAGCCTAAGCCTGAACGTTACCCCTAAGCCTAAGCCTGAAGCTCACCCCTAAGCCTAAGCCTGAACCTCACGCCTAAGCCTAAGCCTAAGCCTGAACGTTACCCCTAAGCCTAAGCCTGAAGCTCACCCCTAAGCCTAAGCCTAGGCCTGAACCTCACCCCTAAGCCTAAGCCTGAACCTAACCCTTAAGTCTAAGCCTAAGCCTTACCCTTAAGTCTAAAGCCTAACCCTGAACCAAACCCTAAGCCTAAGCCTGAACCTAACCCTTAAGCCTGAACCTAACCCCTAAGCCTAAGCATGAACCTAAGGCTACTCATTGAGCATTAGGTAGCTACATTCTTGTAAATTTTACCAGAGTCCTATCTGTATAAAATATAGTGAATGTTATTGTAAAGTCGGAACTGGGAACATCGGAACTGGGAAAGTCGGAACTGGGAAATGTCGGAACTGGGAAAAGTCGGAACTGGGAAAGTCGGAACTGGGAACATCGGAACTGGGAAAGTCGGAACTGGGAAAGTCGGAACTGGGAAAGTCGGAACTGGGAACACGCCGTTGGTACAACCGTAGATGGGGAGTAGCCGGCACAGTTGGTGTAGTGGTTTAGGCCGCATAGCCACTGTGCGCGACGTCATGCGCTCATCCTCTCGGCGCGGCAAGTTTCTTGCCGCAAAGAGTTGGTCGTCGGCGCAAAGCTCCACCCAGGCCCCCGAAAGCTGGTGACAGCGAGTAGGTAAAATGGGAACCAACTGGATCTGCCATTGCACCGAAGCCGCTCCACAAAGCATGCCGCGTTGGGAAGAAGATCTACGATGTCAGAAGCTGTCTGAGAAACCAACTATGCTGGGAGTCCTCTGGCATATGGGGCACCGGCGGCCGTCGGGAGCTGTCAGCATCATGGCATCAACACGCCGGCCGCTCTCCTCCTGGTGACCGGCGCCCAGCAGCATGGCTAGGAGTGGCTGGCAGTGAAAGAAGGTCAACGTCCGAGATGACGAATCACAGGGGTAGCGAAATGGACCACGAGTGTAATCGTAGGCCGTAAGACCCCCCGCAAATCGGATCGGATCGGGGGGAATTTGGGAATTTACCGTATTTGGAATACGCCCAGCCTGTGTTTCTGTGGACAGTTCTACATATAGTTGGACGAGTTTGTCTAGCGGATATTATGTATGACGTATTTAGATATGAATGACTGGAAGGATGCCACTCTTAGATGCTGTGTAAAGAAGATGTCTTGCAGACATAAACATTTGCGACGCTTCTGTTGTCCACGCTTCTGGTAGTTAGTGATGTACATTCGCCCGTAGATGTCCTGTGAGAATGCGTCACGTGACCGAATAGCGGAGGCTCATTCGCCCTAGCGACCCCCGATTTGTGGCCACGGGCTCAGGCTTTATAACAAGTTTTTTTAAAGAATCTCAGCCATGCGCCGGATTCTCACAGGATGTATGCGCGCAAGCAAGTGTGATGTACGCTCCAATGTACTGAATAAAATACGATAGAAATATAAAGAAGAATAATTCAATTCAACATAAACGTGCATTGGCTACGACGTGTCATACATGTATCCTATTGCAAAACACTTATTGACAACAAAAGAGAAAGAAAAACCGGTGAAAGCTCACGTAGAATCACGGTCCGACTTATTATCGGTCTCTTTTGGACAACAAATCAACTGACACTTACAGAGCCAGAAGCATCTGCATCTGAACGTGAGTCTAAGCGTTTTTCTAAAGTAATACCTAGCAGGCTTCGAACACAACAGTACCAAATAAGGATTGCACTCAGCATAGAGATCCATTGAAAATCCCCAGAGCAAAAATTTGCTCTTTTCTGACCGCTCAGGCCATAGAACAGATATCACCAAAAATACTGTTACAATAAGAAACGTACAGGCAATTACAAAGCCGGAGAAAGCCAGTCTAAACTCGATTTTTAGATTTGATGTCTGTTCGCTTTCGCGACTTCTTTCTGGGGCCACCGTGTTTCTGTGCTTCCAAATGGCTGCGAATACGCGTGCATAAAGATAAACCAACAAGAGACAGGTGAAAGCAGTTTGTACGGCGAAACAGACCACATAGAACTTAAAAAGATTGGCATCAGATTTCTGCTCTGGTACCAACTTGACCGAGCCGTTTCGAATTTGCCAACTGGAGTGAATGGCGAGCGAAGGTAAACTGAACAGCAACGGCACCAACCACATACAGAGAAGAATGATGCGCAGATTAGACTTTTTCCACACCTAAAACGCGCAAATTATATATTCCGCGCCGATTGCCTTCACACGAAGAATCCGACTAAACCTAACCTTTTCGTGTCTCCAAGGAGATGTCAGCTTTGTAAAGCGATTATAGGTCAGCAGCATAATTCCAACGGCTTGCACTTGCGGTGCATAAATTGTCAAGAAAATGGTGAATCGCGAGACGACCCAGTCAACCTTGCCGTAGAAGGAGTGCAAGAAGGCGAAGGTTCTTGCGTACGCATGCCACCGGTTCAACAGTTGTAGAAGATCGGCGAATCCAAGCGAAATACAGATTCGCCAGAAGGACGCCCTCAATTCCTCAGTCTTTCGGTACTTTATTATCGTCTTGAGGAAGACAGAATAGACGAATAAGGAGACGAGGAAAGCCAGAAACAACAGCTCATGGCCGACGTGTATGTAAATGTCGGGCATTGTTGGAGAGAGAGAGAACGCACTGACGCAACACCTGTATGGGCAGTAATCAATGCTATAGGAGGCACTCAGCTAGGTGCTAATTAATCGCGTGCGTCTTTCTTTGTGAGCGGCTTATACTTCAGAGACGAGAAAGAAATGCAGGATAATTAGGTCTCTGGCAATTTACTTGGTAGAACAACTTCAAACAACAGTTCTCGATTCGTTCATTGACAGCACGAGATTTAGAGTCTTTGATTGTATTCTTCACTTGATCCGTATCTGCAAAATGGAGTCAACCGTCACATCAATATGCTGTGTCCGTCGGTCTATAGCTTAGCTGCTCAGCAAGATTCTTAGAAAAACAGTCATATGAATAAATTAAGCCTAGCCTAACCATCCATAGGTCTAAAGTCAAGCTGGACTGGAGCATGAACTACTATGAGCTAACATAACTCGACCCGGCCCGGCCCGCCCTTTCCAGGTCTCTAATAGTGTAACTTTATTTAATCACATTCCAAAGCCCAATCTAAATTGGCGGAGTGCACAGTAGAAAAAGCAGTAAAACTGTTATCAGTTGCTATCTACAGCAATAAAACCACAACCATTAACGGTGCTATAAGTTAAATATCATACCAATTATTGGCACGAAACCAGTGTCATAACTGTTATCACCTACTACAACCCAAATACTACTAGAGACATAAAAGGAGAGCTAAAGAAAAACTGCGTCACAACCCAAACAACAATAAAAAATAGTGATAACAAAACAAGAAACAAACAGAACTTGCATACGGAACATAAATTGCCTCTTAATTACTATCGCTGGGCGTATCTGGTTTTGTATTCGTAGTGCCACTTATTGAAGTCTATATTGAAGACCACGATCGCACCGGACTGCAGTCCTGCCAGTATGAATCTGAAAGTATAGATTTATTGAGTTTTCACTCACTCCACTTCTCTCACTCACTCCACTCCATTCAACTCCGCCCACTCACTCCATTCCACTCACTTACTACACTCAATCCACTCACTCACGCAATTCCACTCCACTCACTTCACCCACTCACTCCATTGTACTCCACTCACTCTGCTCTGCTCACTTCACTCCATTCCACTCCACCACTCACTTTACTTCACTCATCCCACTCCACTCACTCTGCTCCACTCCTCCACTCACTTTACTCATTCCACTACACTCACTTCATTCCACTCCATTACACTCCACTCACTCTGCTCCGCTCACTTCACTCCATTCCACTCGTCCACTCACTTACTTCACTCATTCCACTTCACTCACTACGCACCGCTCACTTCACTCCACCTACCCACTCCATTCCACTCACTTACTACACTCACTCTCTCTCACTCACGCAATTCCACTCCACTCACTTCACCCACTCACTCCATTCCACTCCACTCACTCTGCTTTGCTCACTTCACTCCATTCCACTCCACCACTCACTTTACTTCACTCATCCCACTCCACTCACTCTGCTCCACTCCTCCACTCACTTCATTCATTCCACTACACTCACTCTGCTCTGCTCACTTCACTCCATTCCACTCCACCACTCACTTTACTTCACTCATCCCACTCCACTCACTCTGCTCCACTCCTCCACTCACTTTACTCATTCCACTACACTCACTCCATTACACTCCACCCACTCACTTCATTCCACTCCATTACACTCCACTCACTCTGCTCCGCTCACTTCACTCCATTCCACTCGTCCACTCACTTACTTCACTCACTATGCACCGCTCACTTCACTCCACCTACCCACTCCATTCCACTCACTTACTACACTCACTCTCTCTCACTCACGCAATTCCACTCCACTCACTTCACCCACTCACTCCATTCCACTCCACTCACTCTGCTCTGCTCACTTCACTCCATTCCACTCCACCACTCACTTTACTTCACTCATCCCACTCCACTCACTCTGCTCCACTCCTCCACTCACTACACTCACTCTGCTCTGCTCACTTCACTCCATTCCACTCCACCACTCACTTTACTTCACTCATTCCACTTCACTCACTATGCACCGCTCACATCACTCCACCTACCCACTCCATTCCACTCACTTACTACACTCACTCTCTCTCACTCACGCAATTCCACTCCACTCACTTCACCCACTCACTCCATTCCACTCCACTCACTCTGCTCTGCTCACTTCACTCCATTCCACTCACTTACTACACTCACTCTCTCTCACTCACGCAATTCCACTCCACTCACTTCACCCACTCACTCCATTCCACTCCACTCACTCTGCTCTGCTCACTTCACTCCATTCCACTCCACCACTCACTTTACTTCACTCATCCCACTCCACTCACTCTGCTCCACTCCTCCACTCACTACACTCACTCTGCTCTGCTCACTTCACTCCATTCCACTCCACCACTCACTTTACTTCACTCATTCCACTTCACTCACTATGCACCGCTCACATCACTCCACCTACCCACTCCATTCCACTCACTTACTACACTCACTCTCTCTCACTCACTTCACCCACTCACTCCATTCCACTCCACTCACTCTGCTCTGCTCACTTCACTCCATTCCACTCACTTACTACACTCACTCTCTCTCACTCACGCAATTCCACTCCACTCACTTCACCCACTCACTCCATTCCACTCCACTCACTCTGCTCTGCTCACTTCACTCCATTCCACTCACTTACTACACTCACTCTCTCTCACTCACGCAATTCCACTCCACTCACTTCACCCACTCACTCCATTCCACTCCACTCACTCTGCTCTGCTCACTTCACTCCATTCCACTCCACCACTCACTTTACTTCACTCATCCCACTCCACTCACTCTGCTCCACTCCTCCACTCACTACACTCACTCTGCTCTGCTCACTTCACTCCATTCCACTCCACCACTCACTTTACTTCACTCATCCCACTCCACTCACTCTGCTCCACTCCTCCACTCACTACACTCACTCTGCTCTGCTCACTTCACTCCATTCCACTCCACCACTCACTTTACTTCACTCATTCCACTTCACTCACTATGCACCGCTCACATCACTCCACCTACCCACTCCATTCCACTCACTTACTACACTCACTCTCTCTCACTCACTTCACCCACTCACTCCATTCCACTCCACTCACTCTGCTCTGCTCACTTCACTCCATTCCACTCACTTACTACACTCACTCTCTCTCACTCACGCAATTCCACTCCACTCACTTCACCCACTCACTCCATTCCACTCCACTCACTCTGCTCTGCTCACTTCACTCCATTCCACTCACTTACTACACTCACTCTCTCTCACTCACGCAATTCCACTCCACTCACTTCACCCACTCACTCCATTCCACTCCACTCACTCTGCTCTGCTCACTTACTCCATTCCACTCCACCACTCACTTTACTTCACTCATTCCACTCCACTCACTCTGCTCCACTCACTTCACTCATTCCACTACACTCACTCCATTACACTCCACCCACTCACTTCATTCCACTCCATTCGACTCCACTCACTCTGCTCCACCATTCCACTCCACCACTCACTTACTTCACTCATTCCACTTCACTCACTATGCACTGCTCACTTCACTCCACCTACCCACTCACTCCATTCCACCCCTCCACTCACTTACTTCACTCATTCCACTCCACTCACTCTGCCCCGTTCACTTCACTCCACTGCACTCCACTGCACTCCACCCACTCACCTGTGATTCTGAGCCAAGGCTATAGACTTAATGGGACTGTCGCAAGCTTGGTAGCTGTACAGTTTTTCTAGTCCAAACAGACGGTGTACAGTAACCACACTGGAATTACCGGCTGTCACTATGTACTCGCCATCTCGAGTAATAGCTAAGCACTGAAAATTTTGCGCTTAAACAATCAATGGTAACATGTACCATACGCAATAAAGGTTGCAGGCCAACTATTTTGATCCGTTTGGGATGTTCACAAATTTAGCAGGTGCTACAATAAAGAAACAAAGATCGCCATAAATGGGCCGGGGCCTGCAGTCCACAAGCCGGCCAAGAACTATGCCGAAAACGTAAGCGATTTTTAAAAGATAAAACAGCAATTTTACAGCCGTTTTTTAACCATTTTGAGAAATCGGCCCGCCCAAGACCACCTCCATACCCCACAAATTGTCCCGGGACCAACGCCAATACCCAATAGTGGTTGGGACCTTCAAAAATCTATCTGTGATTAGCTTTCGGAATGCCTTTTTGCGCCAATAATTTTACAGGGTTCTTACAGATCCAGAATTCCCAAATTCTCTCACCTTTCAAAGGCAAACAAAAAACCAACATAACAGATTTTCATTTGATTTTAGTGATTTCTGAAGAAGCCTAGTTGGGCCGCTGCCCCAGCAGGGAGAAGAAAATCTTGAAAAATAGCCTTCAAGAAGACATTTCAACGTGTTCTCTGCATAAAATTAACAGTTATAAGAAATCGGGTGTTGAGTCACTGCCTGAAGGGGTAGCGGCGCCTGATGGAGTCAACCCCTTCGGCCCCTTTCTCCATGTCTGTGCAGTACCAACAGCACACATACTGAAGTTAGTGAGTCTAACAGTCAGGCACTTAACGCCGTTTATGGTACCGACACCATATAAGGTGCCGGTACCATATATGGTACCGGTACCGAGGGTAGTGGTACCATATATGGTACCGGCCCCATATATGGTACCGTCACCATATATGGTACCGGTACCATATATGGTGACGGTACCATATATGGTACCACTACCATATATGGTACGAAATCTGAATGGAGTGGTACCATATATGGTACCGGTACCGGAAAAACGGGAAGGTGGAGGTACAATATTTGGTGCCGGTACCATATTGGGTACCGGCACCTTATATGGTACCGTCACCATATCTGGTACCGGTACCATATATGGTACCACCACAGACCTCGAACGTGGGGGTACCATATATGGTGCCGGTACCATATATGGTACCACCACAGGCCCCGAAGGTGGGGGTACCATATATGGTACCGGCACCTTATATGGTGTCGGTACCATAAACGGCGTTAAGTGCCTGACTGTCTAACCTGCACATCATCGTCAGTGGCCACGGAGCAAAGGAGTCTTCCACTGGTGGTGTATAGACAAAGCTGAGACTGGTTGAAACAGCAGAGCACCAGACACTCGCGTGACATTGCCAACAACTGTGGACTCCAGTCTGCACTGGCCTCTGAAGGTCGTTCCAGACACCGCAGCAACTCGCCTCCCGTCGTGTGTAACAACACTGCCCCGTCTAAAGCTGCTACTCAGGTAGAATGCCACATTGAGCCAACAGCGTCAAAAATTTTTGAATAGACTTTAGTTCGCACTTGCAGAGACTAGGCTTAGGCATAAAGAGATAGATCACCTTTTGAGCCGCTGATTACAAGTCCATGTTCAGCCGAGACCACAATGCATGTGATTTCGTTGTCGTGGCCTGTCAGTATAGCTCTGGGAGCCGGTCGTTCGCCTGAAATCGCTACGGTAGGGCATGACAGAACAGATTTTAGTCATTGCTATGAAAATCAGACATTCAAAGTGTTATGTGTTGAAAAAAGATGTCCAGATGTCTTGACTTGAGGTAACCCAATGATTCCGTTCTGAGAAACTCACTAGTACCTGGCATGTTGTGTTCTCCAGCCACAGTTGATGTCTTGGCGTTCCAGTGCCAGAGCAGAACGGTGCAGTCCTGGCTGCCTGAGGCCACATAGCAGTCAGCCATCAGATTGCATTCAGAGCGAGCCAAAATCGTCACCACCCCTCTGTGACCATAGACCACCTGGCGAACACGGGCTGAAAGGTAAGATTATGCAAATTTTTCTACCCAGTCACATACATGTGCCCCATTGGTTAGAAAGGCCAACCCCTTCACTCCACTCAGACTGGTGTAAGCTGAGAAGGAGAGCTCACCATCATTGGTATCAATAATTCTGAAGCCATTATCTGGATAACCAGCTGCCATTATGCATCTGGAGTCGACGGTAGTGACGAAGTTCGACCCCCTCACTTTGAGTCTTTGATCGAATGCTTCACCCAAATGCCGCTTTGGTACAGGAACAGCTGGATTGCCTGTCAACAACACAAACTGTTAGATCTAACAGTAGTCAGAGAAGACCGACCAGCAGCTAGGAGTGGATCTACAGTTAGAGGCAAGTTGGGCAGTTGACCCTGCGATTCCGAGGCAGTAGGGGAGGCCGGCTGTGCACCTGAAGGTACCGGAAACGCCGGAGCTACGCCCGGACCTGAAAGACTGGTTGCTTGTTTGTTCAGCGTTCTAGTTCTGGCTACCAGTGTAATTGTTGTTCCATCTATTCAAGGCAAACCCCATTTTGTCAGTTATCGAGACCACTGTGGGGTTGCTCAACTGTTGGTAAGTGTTGGCAGATAGATGGACGACTGAACTGTTTGAGATGAACTTCATGACCATGGCTAGATCGTCGGCTACTGGCTGGAAGATCATCGGACTCTGAAACACACTACTCTATGCTACTCGCACAGTCATGGACACTGCAGCTAACTGGGATGAGGCGTTTACAGATTGCAAGCATTCATGTTCACAGTTCAGCTAGTCCAATCAGTCAGGTCAGGTCCTCAAGGACAAATAGTCATATTGAGGCTGACCGAATCAGATCAGATGAGTCAGTCAGTCAGTCAGTCAGTCAGTCAGTCAGTCAGTCAGTCAGTCAGTCAGTCAGTCAGTCAGTCAGTCAGTCAAATTGAATGAAAGGTGAAAAAGTAGGGCATGTGCAATGGCGTAGCTGGGAATCGAACCCAGCACCTTAGGATTGCCGGTCCAGTGCTCTAACCACTAAGCTACACGCCGATGCCAGACAAACACCTTTAACTCAGTATTTAAGAAAGCTAGCCAGTCATGAGGAGCGGTCAGAAGCCACAAGCATCAAACTCAAGCTGAACTAGTGTAGCCAAATTGAATCAAAGGTGAAAAAGTGCAGTCAGTCAGTCAGTCAGTCAGTCAGTCAGTCAGTCAGTCAGTCAGTCAGTCAGTCAGTCAGTCAGTCAGTCAGTCAGTCAGTCAGTCAGTCAGTCAGTCAGTCAGTCAGTCAGTCAGTCAGTCAGTCAGTCAGTCCACTCGTTTGTCCATCAGTTCCACCCATCAGTCAGACCACTTACAATAGTCATAACGCTCTGTCTAGGCGGGTGAGGTTCAGTCAAGAGCTGCGTCGGCGTCTGTCCAAAGTGTTGCATCTGGTTTTCGATCGAGCGTCGCATGGACACATCTTCCACACTGTCCAGTGACAAGGCGCCCTCATAGGTCAGATAGTAAAAGACGTTGGTAGCTCTCACCTGTACTATGTAAATTACCGCATCCAAAGCCAAACTACCCGTTCTTTCTTACAGCCTCAGGGCCCCTCTGCTTGTAGCCGAAGATCAGGTCGATCCACTGATGCAGCTGACAGGAGACCAAGTCCGATTCGAGCGCTTGTCTGTGGACAGCCACGAACTTCTCCGGACTGTCAGCCCAGGCTGGCAAGAGCACATGACCGACAGACTGACCATCATCTCGCTTGCCGAACTTGTAGCCATTGTCATTGCGCAACATCTCTGGCAGGAAGAACAACTCAGGAATCAGCTCCTAGTATGGTCATTTTTGCTCTTTTGTAAATGAGACTACCATACCTTGACATCATGCGAATCCCGCTGACAACTGGCCCAGCTCTCTGCCATGCTGTGGAAGGTGCGGTCGGCCTGGTCGAACTTGCCTCCCTGCAGATTGAGGAACATGCTGGTGAACGGCTCCTGCAACAGTGGCTGGTTACGGTAGAGAGTGAGTGACCAATCAGAGCCACCGACCAATCTGATCAGCCAGTTGAGAGTGAAGGCCGCAGTGGAGTAGTGCGTTCCGTAGTGGAACGGCGGAATGCTCTCGTGTTCCCAGTCGTTGTACCTGCTCTCGAAGTAGCTCTGCCGAGCCGGACTTAAGGCACCGATTGGCTGTAATTGATTAATTAATTAAATAATTAATTACTGCAGTCAGGTACTAAATGCCGCTTACGCAACTGGTACCATGGAGCCAGCATTTAGGCTAATGGCAACATACATGGTATCGGCACGATGGTACCCCTACCTTGGTGCTGGTACCATTATGGTACCACCACACTACCCAAACGTTGGACTGCCATAATTATGGTGCTGGTACCTGGGTACCGGTACCATAATTGTACCGGCCCGATATATGGTACCAGTAGCACAAACGGCTTTAATTGTCTGATATTTGAAGCATTCAGTTGAAAAATTGCCAGAACGTACAAAAATCGTCTCTGGGGGGTGAAAAGTTCCGACAGGACCATTGGGCGGGTATGAAATTTTCCCTGACCAGACAGCAATTTGCCAGACTTTCTTTAAAATTCCCCTGACTTTCCAGGTCCCGCACCAACCCTGCGATACCATATACGGCGCTAGCTGCCAGACAGTAAGAGGAGGTCGGGACGGAGGTTGCAGGAATGCATTCAATTCAGACCAACCTTAGACAGATCCCTGAAGTTCTTAGGAGAGTGTAGATCCAGCTCCTCATCGTCATAGTTGGAAATAATCCAGGGAAAGACGGGATACTGGTTTAGGTCGTTGTAGGTGCGTCCTTTAAACAAAACTGATCGGTACTAATCGATCGATCGATCGGTATCGATTATTACCTGCGATCGTATTGAGAAACATTAGATAATCAAAGTTAGAAATCTCTCTCCGCTGCCACTTCTGCGGCATATCAGAGTGCTTGAACAGCTGCCGCGGCGACATCAAAGAGGCTTTGCTAAAATGGATAAAATCGATAAATCAATAAAAAGACACCATCGATTTATTGGCTCACCGACTCTGCGGTAGACCGTACTTCACACCGACGCCCACCCTGGGCAGATGCTGCACGATCTTTTTGACGGTTGCATTGTCGTTGAAAGCTAGCATTATTGCAGCTGCAAAGAAACAAACAGTCTGTTTGAGAAAAGGTCAATGACTATACATGTGCATGGGGGGACGAAAGTAAAAATCTACCAAACGATGCTAGAGGCTGCCAGAAAGCCAACGCTTTTTTTTGACAAAAACTCAACTTTAACTAGAATTTTTGAATTTGAATATCCCGCCGAAAAATTTGCAAAAAAATTCAAATTTCGCGCCGAAAATTTGAGCATTTCGCCAGACAACACAACTACGCATGGAGACCTGGCTGTCTCCCTCTAAGCTTGTATGTGACTGACCATACATGCAATACAGTCAGGCACTTAACGCCGTTTATGGTACCGACACCATATAAGGTGCCGGTACCATATATGGTACCGGTACCGAGGGTAGTGGTACCATATATGGTACCGGCACCATATATGGTACCGTCATATATGGTGCACCTTATATGGTGTCGGTACCATAAACGGCGTTAAGTGCCTGACTGTAATAGGTAGGAGGTGCGGGCAGAATATAAAGAACAGCCCAACCCCTCATCATTTCGGCTGAGGGGGTGGCAAATTTCCGAATCCTGAGGGGGCTTGAGGGAATGGTAAGCCAAAAACTCCGATTCTTTACTAAAATCAAGGTTTTCAGCTTATTTTTCGCTAAATTAGGCTAAATAAGCTATTCTGAGCTCATTTACACCTACATGTAATCTGTGTATGGTTTTATCTAAATTCACTATAGAAAGTTCTTCCTAAAAATTCCTGAGGGGTGTAGATTTGCACTGTAAATCGTAACTGACTTCTAGAGGCGAGAAACAGTTCCAGAGCGGTGTATTGTAGCAGGAAACGGCGTAAAAATATTGCTCTGATCTCGCTGAAGTGCCAACGTCCGTGCAGATTGTCACAGAAACGCAGAAGCTACAATTTCGATAAGATATAATGCCATCTGACAAACCACTACCAGTCAGGTAAAATGAGCCTTTTTAACGCGTATGTCTCCATAAGGCTATGGATAAAAGACCCCATGTTAGGCATAGATACATTGTATGTACATTGTACAGGGTGTCTCAAAAAATGATCACATTTCTTTTTACTGCCATTTCCGCAAATTTTGACCAAATAGGCTGAAATTTGGACCATAGGTGCCAAAATTCGGAGAATTTTTTGTGTTAGAGTTTGGTGCACTAGGCTTGACTCATTCCCGAGAAATTTCAAAAAAAGTGAAGTTTGGTAATTTCAATAGTGAAAGCCAGTCACCGAAAAAAGGAAACATTTCCTTTTCCTGTATCTTTTCTAAAAACGTTAGAGTTTAGGCGATAATGTAATGTGACGTTTTTTGGTGACCGGCTTTCACTATTGAAATTACCAAATTTCACTTTTTTGAAATTTCTCGGGAATGAGCCAAGCCTAGTGCACCAAACTTTAACACATAAAATTCCCCGAATTTTGGCACCTATGGTTCAAATTTCAGCCTATGTGGTCAAAATTTGTGGAAATGGCAGTAAAAAGAAATGTGATCATTTATTGAGACACCCTGTACGAACGCTCCTTAGCCATAGAAGGCTCTATAACCATCATAGATGGCTACACGTACCAGCGTAGCCATAGATGGCTCTGCAGCTTCTTATGGCCAACAGGGACTATCCAACTTGCGCACAACCGATTTGCGCACAGGGATCGCGGGCACACCAACTTGCGCACAACCGGTTTGCGCACAACCGATTAGCGCACAACCGAATTGCGCACAACACAACCGATTTGCGCACAAAGTAATAGTTGTGTTGTTGTGTGTTGAATGTAGTGTACATACGTTGCTAGCCACTGCATCGCAGTGTTTTATTGGGGTTTTAGGAGGTTAGTAATATTTTAGTTCAATTAAGATCAGTTTTTGATCTGTCTCCTACAGGTACGTGACGGTTTGGATGAGATAATCGATGAGGCCCCACTTGCTCTTCGGCAGTTAGGATTCTTTGAGTACTTTGAGAGACAGTGGATGCATGCCGTGCCGCCTGCGATTTGTGTCGTGGTGAATGAGGTCCGCCGCACCAACAATGATGTCGAGAGCTGGAACTCTAAGATGGCCAGGTTGTTCAACAAACGGAAGCATCCAGACATTTACTTTTTCCTGGAACGCATCCTTTCAAAACAAAACAATGTAAGGTGCAGGCAGGTGGATTTAAGAAAATCGCTAACTAAATTCTAAATGACTTTTCAAACAATTTCAGGTAAACACGCAACCAGATCAGATGGCCGCGGGTGCAGCGCCGGTTTGGCGCAATCCAAAATACGAACGCATCGATGACAAAATTCGCAGACTGGCCGAGCGGTACCAATTGGGTTTGATCGAGCGCATGGCGTTTCTAAGAGGAATAGGGCACTACTTCGCACAGCCAAAGCGCAATCAGTTATAAATTTATGTATTATAAATCTTGAATATATTGTGCTGCAAAAACGTAAGTGTTTGAGTAAAAAAATTGTACGCAAATCGGTTGTGTTGTGCGCAATTCGGTTGTGCGCTAATCGGTTGTGCGCAAGTTGGTGTGCCCGCGATCCATGTGCGCAAATCGGTTGTGCGCAAGTTGGTAGTTCCCGGCCAACAGTGAGGAGTCCCTCTCGTGTAGCCATAAAAGGCTATGCCTTTGAGGAGCCATAGCCATACTACATGGCTAAGGAGCCTTCTAAAGCCAAGTAGCTACCTATAGCTAACATGGGGTCTATTATCCATAGCCTTATTGGAGACATAAGCGTTAAAAGGATTGTATGTATCAATACAAGACTCAATTTACTTAACACACTGACTACCTTTGGGTCGAGTTTTTGGAAGGCAGGGTCGTCTTCATTGCAATCGAAAAAGAGTTCAGCAGCCGTTACAGAGACAGTTCCCGGTATGACCAGACCGGGCCAGATCAGCTTGGCCGGAGAGGTGAAGCTGGTTGGCTCTCCCACTGGCATTTCGTTCTCCGACTGCTCCTCTGACCAGTTGGCGATGTCAGCTTCGTCAACCAGGTCGGCCAGGGCGGCGGAGGTCAGCTGTCTAGGGGAGATCAGCTTCTTGGCCACCAGGTGTGCCAGCAACTCGCTGCGCGCTTGTTCTATGTCGTCTTCGCTTTCACCTACAGCTTTATAAGGCTCCTCTACCATACAGTACAATACGTATGTAACAGGACGTCTGAACACCACCCGACATGTCTCATTCTACAGTCATGTCTCGTTGATCTGGACAAGTTTTGTCCGGATTAAAGAATCAAAGCTAAAACAACAGTTTTCGGGTCAAAGCCCTAAATGACAGCTTTTTGTTAGTTGCATATCAGATTCTGCAGCTGCACCTCCTAATTAAAAACCAAAAGCTTATTTCAGCTAATTAGAGCAGCCTAAAAAGGCAAAATAATCACACTCTGACCGAACATCCGGATCAACGAGACATGACTGTATTAGTACTCCCTTCCGGCAAGCATTTTTACAATTTTTAACACTAAAATCGCCTGCAAAACAGCACTTTTTAGCCGTATTTGAGAGTTTACTTGTGATTTTCAATCCAAAAAATAGATTTGAAGCGTGTTTTAGTTCAGAAGAAAGAGAGAACGCTGACAGATCGCATCGTACTGATTTGGTCTAGAAATTGTAATTTTCGGCTAAAATTGAAATTTTTCATTCAAAAACTACTGAAAATCTTGTTTTCCAACCATGATTTTATCCAAAAATTTACGAAAATTGGGGGACAATCAGTGCGTAGTTGCGCAACTGCTAAAAACTGATTTCTGTGGTTTAAAAATACACCAGGAGGCTTGCTAATGGCTTCTGGAAGTTAATTAGTAGAGTTTTATTTTCGTCCCACTGACCCCCGGGGAGCGCTATGCACAGGTATGGTTGTCAGCCAAAAAGATGTAATTTTTGGGGAGGACTGAAAATGCCGGGAGGGCGCGGGTGCGATGAAAAGTTGTGAATTTTTGAACGTCTGAGGTTATGGACAGCCAAGTACATATAACGACGCGGCTAAATCTCAAATGCCCACTGAAACACGACTAAAACGGGTTCAAAAACTGACCGTGCTGCACAGCCGCTTTGAAGGTAGCTTCAGGGTGCGTTGTGCCGTACGGATTGGGCACAAACCGTTTTCTCCTCCTCGAATCGTCCTCCCACACATCCAGTCGCCAGAACCTCTGTCTAAAGCAACCTACACTTATACGAATGTCGTTTGCTGGCTGCCTAGAGTCACGGCGGGCCCGACAGCCTCAGCGGTAGCTTGTGGGTTCAAAAGATGACAAGTAGTGGACACAACCCAGGCCATCGAAAGTAGATAAATGTGAACCAAACCTTAGCTGTCTTGCACACACCGACAGCAAAGGGGAGGGTTGTAGTTAAGGAGGCTGCCGGACCTTCTGTCTCTTCCTGCTCTATAGCAGTTGGCTACTCCTAGTCCGAAAGGACAACAACAAGACAAAAGCAAGATTAGTTGAGCGTACGGCAGAGCACTGGGTCCCCAGGCTCCGTGTGCACTGTGCAGAATGTTGAGGATTTTGTCCTGAATCCTCAGTGCCTGCGAGTGGTCGCGCCGTCTGGCCGCCGAGATCAGATGGTCGCAGGTGCGGTCCTCCTCGCGTCTTTGGAAGAACACCTCGGCACACATGGCCTGAAACTGGGCAAAGTGTTGGCGGCGAACAGAGGACCGGCCGGTTCTTCCTAGACCTCAAATTCTGCGTGCTTAGAGACATCTTCGGCTCTTAATCGATTCAGAATGAAGTCGGCTTCATTGGCTACGCGGAGGATGTGGTCTCTGGTGGCGTGCGCCATTAGTCGGCCTGCAATTATTCTAATTAATTAATTTGTGTTAATTGAACAGCTCAGACGAACAAATACGTCAGGCAAGAAATAGCCTGAATAGCTGATTTCTTTTATATTCAATCTGATCATTCACGTTTGTATGTAATACATATTATTATGTATAGATCCAATCAGTTTAAATTGACAGTTTCCACCCCTCTGTTACATCTTAATAGTTTGGAAGTTTGCCCCCTCACCTGGCCGAGGCCAAACCCGCAGATCGGGACCAGTCCCACAGACACGGGGTAGCATTTCGGCTGAGGGAGGATGTAATATTTTAAAATTCTGAAGGGATAAAGTCCCTGATGGTAGGGTAAACCAGGTCAAAAGTCCAATTTTTTACACTAAAATCAAGTTTTTTACGTATTTCGTTGAAATAGGCTATTTTCGCTCATTTACACCGGATCTAGGCATACTTCTACCTACATAATTTTTATACAAAATTCTGCAATGCTCTGGTGGGGGTAGCGACTAGTGCTCTACCCACGATGTCGGGCTCAAGCTGGGAACTACCAACTTGCGCACACAACATCTTCTACACCATTTTGGCTTAGCCTTAGGCTTAGTTTCTGGTGAGCCCCCCTCAATTCTACCCCCGGCCCGGCCCAAACCAACCACCCGCTTGGGTTGAGCTGTTGTGTATTGTAAAAGTTTTCAAAAAGTCTCGAAAGCAACCAGCATAACGAGTTCAGTTGTTCTACACTGTCAGAGCAAGCGCACTGGTTCGTCTGAACGCTTCAAAACGATTAAAATTGAATTAATTAATTAATTACCCTCGTTAACCAGCTCAATAAAGGCGAGCCCAGCGTGCTTCTGCAGAGAAGTCTGCCACTCCTGCGAGCACAACAACATCACCAGCTCTATTACACTGCCCTGTTGATTGCGAAGCGTTTGCAGCACTGCAACAAATTTGCATACTACGGAGCAGTGCGACCAAAAATTCAGATCGCACCTTTATTGTCGTTCATGATTTCCTGGCCGTGTGTGCCGAGCAAGGTCCGCTGCAGAAAGGACCGGAAGTCGGCCATGATTTCTCTCAGAAGGGGGCCACTGCTCTCTAGTGCCGATTGTAATTTGGCAGTGAGCCAGGTTTGACGCTCCGAAGGCACGCTTAGATTGACCGATTTGCCCTGAAATGGTGGGACCTTCTAGACTGACTAATTGTTAACGCCAGTATTCAGTTGTATATCCAGAATTTTGGAAACGGGGTGTAAAAGTATAACTGTTTCGTATGCCGTACACTACAAGCACAATTTATAGAGGTTATAGAGGTTTATAGAGCACAATTTGTAGAGTAGAGCCTGAACTAAACTGAACTGAACTGGACTGAACTGACCTGAACTACTTTTAGCGGTAAACCCCGACAGGACAGATACATTAAAAAACAATCAGTATTGGTTTATGTGTCCTGTCCTGTCGGGATTTACCGATAAAAGTAGTTCAGTTCAGTTCAGTTCAGTTCAGTTCAGTTCAGTTCAGGTTCTACTGGCAAACAAAAACTGACCTGTAATCTGCTCAGCTGTTCAGGCTTGTAGTCCTCTCCCGTATCAGTTCCCGTAGTCGAATGATCGACTTGAATGGCAGAAATCGGGGCTTTCTTATCATCCTCATCCTCTTCACCTTCCTTCTCCTCCACAGAAACATCCTCATTAGTTAGTTCCGACTCTGGTGGGTGTCCGGAGTCCAAAGACTTGCGTGAGGCTGATTCTTGTTTGTCATATGCAGCCTTCTCTTCAGTTGTAGCATCGCCATTCACCACCGTCGTGGCTGTGTTGCTCTGTGAGTTTTGCGAGTGCGTTGAGGTATTGTCAGTGCTGGCGCGAGGGGTACCAGTGTCGAAGAAAGGGGAGGGTGAGCTGGGGGGCTCGAGGATGTCACGGTAGCGCGACACCATCAGGACGGACAGAAAGTAAGTGACTGCTAAGGCAAGGAACTGTGCCTGGCGGTGCTCCTCCATGTCTCTGTACACAACAGCCTTCAGTCGGCCCAGGTCTGAGTCTTGTAGCAAGTGTTCTATGTCATTTATTGGACAGGCCTGGTCCATTATCTCCAGAACCGTCTGAATGCGTGCAGTTGACAATTTGTTATTGAGTGTAGATCGCAAATGGCAAAGTTGTCTCAGAGCGAAACCGTTTGATTTTGAAAAATACCTACCTGGTCGGCCTTAACAGCATGTACGAATTTGCGGATGGCCTCTTTGCGTGCAGCTTGCTTGTCGGCCAAAGAGACGTTCTGAGGATTATCAGCATCAACACGGCACGCCAAGATACTACGCACTGCCACTGTGCACACTGCAAACATACTGGTTATACGACGGTACCATGCCGGTCAGACATGGGTTAGCATTTCGGATGTGGGGGTAGCAAATTTTGAAATCCTAAGGGGGTATCGGCGGCTGAGTGGGGTTCAAGGGAATTGTAAGCCAAAAATCCCGGATTTTACCAAAAATAAGGTTTTTAGGGTTATTTTTCGACAAAATTCCCCACTGTTAGAGGCTATTCTGCAAGTTCAGATCACTTGGGAAAGATTTGCAGAAATTACAGCAAATGAAACGTTCCCATTTATATAATTCCATGTGTAAGTTTTGAAAAATTTCATAAATTTTTGAATCTCTCAGGATTGGAATAAGACCTGTGTACCAAACTTTAACACAAAATTCCAAGGCGCTTGGCACCTATTTTCAGTTTAATTGGTCATGATTTGCTGCTGAAACGGCAGTAAAAAGAAAGGCTATCATATTTTTGGGACACTCTGTACAGATCACAGAGGTCATCTGCCTTCAGGGGCAGGGATTGGGGGTCTGCTGTCGGATCCACTACCACCTCCCTCGGTTTCTGTTGCATGCAAGCCAGCCCAATGCCGGACAGAAACGGCTGAAAGTCTAAAAAAGACAAAAAGGGACAGACCAATTCTGAGCGTCTGTCTGAGAATTCCACCAGCAGGCATATTCTTTTCCTGTTCGAGATCGCTGAAACTGAGCGCCGAGGTGAAGACAAAGGTGTCAGCCAGATTCATAAAGCGAATCAGAAATCCAGTGGCCGCCTCGATCGACAGACCCTGGTTGGTACTGTCCGCTATCTCCAGCTCACTCTACAATGCTCAGTTGCAGCAAAAGCTTCAGTGCTTAAATTACATTAGGTGAAGTGGCAGCAGCTAATAGCGGCAACAATCCTCCGCAAGCCATAATCAAGCTATCGACCAACTGTGACAGAATGTGTACTGTATTTGCAACAAATACAGAGTTCTCTGTGGCGTTTACAGTATCCACCATTGGCTTGAGATGCGATTCGCTGGAAAAACAGTGCCGGTAGTAAATGAAAGAGACAATGTCATAGCCTGCTCTCACTTTTTCCAATCCAGCACATCTGATTCGATGGCTGCTAACAAGTCGGCCAATAGCTTTATGTGCACCTTGGACCAGCGAAACTCTGGAGTACGGTAGATAGAGCTAGGCCGGTCCTCATTGGCCAGCGGTTTCTTTTTAGCTGTGACTGCTTGGTCAGCAGTGCTAGTGGATGGTTCAATACTCTCTGATTCAGCATCACCACACACTCGACTCAGCAAATCGTTGACAGTTTGCTTGACAGCCGCATCTACAGGCTCTTGTTTGCTGGAAGACGGTCGAGATCTGCTGAAGCCGCTGTAGGCCTTGCTTTGCTGGGCCATTTGACGACGGAAGTACTCCCATGATACCTGAACTTGCTCCTTTGTTTGTTTATTCTTCAAGTTCCACTTCCCTTTCAGACAGCTCAGGACACCCAGTGTTGTCCAAAGCTGTCCGAAAGGGAAGTGGACCCCCAACTTGGCGCTTGTTGCAATTGGCTCTAGATATGAAAGGCTCGTTACTACTGTTAAACCAGCTAGACCATGTACGTAGTCTGAAATTGTAGGGCGTGCCAGATTGCATTCCGTCTTTTTTGTCATTTATTTTGTCATATTCTTAACATTGGCATTACTGATTATTTGGACTTTAGGGGCCACCCATAAACGACGTCGTTCCAGAAGGGGGAGGGAGGGTGGTCAGCTGCAATGTGACAATAAATGACGCGTCAGGAGGGGAGGGTGGAACCTAATAACGACGTCGTTTTTTTTCCAGATTTTAGGGAACTTTGATTGTGTTATTTTCAATATACATATGGACATTCCCGCAAAGGCTTCTACGTTATAAAAAGCTCCCCAGAGTGATTACTAGAGATTTATTCAATTTATTATGCAGTATGGCAACAAGAAAGTATGACCGTAGTGGTGTATGTCCGGGGGTAAAGGGAAAACGATGTCGCCTTAGGAGCAGAGGGTCCCTCAAAAACGACGCAAGGCGATTTTGGGGAGAGGGTTTTGGCATACATGTAACAGCTCCGGGCCGACCTGGGGGGAGGGGGGTAGGGGGGGTTTTCCTCAGGTGGGGGGTCGAGGGGGGGGGGTGTCGCCAAGGTGGGGGGTCCCAAATTTCAAAAAGCTCCAAAACGCCTAGAAATGCGTTTTTAGCACGTTTTTCTCAGTAAGGACGCTAAAAATCGCTATTTTAAGCTGCCAAATAGCGTTTTAAAGCTAAAAACAAGCAAAAAATGACAAAAAGAGCTTCCAAAAACACCGATTTTTCTTAAATATCAGCAGTGAAAACGCCAAATTCGGTTTCCAAAGGCTTTTCAAGTGAATTTTAGGCTAAAAATTAGTGATTTCTGACCCAGTTTGTTAATACTGGAGCCACTACTAGTACTTGTATTTTTTGGTCAGGGGGAGGGGTCCCTTAACCTGTCTCGGGGGGGGGGGGGTGAGGGGGGGTTTTGGCCTTTCCAGCAGGGGGGTAACCCCCCCAAACCCCCCCTAGTACATGTATGGGTTTTGGACAACGTCGTTTATGGACGGGCCCTACGCACGCAGACGCCCCACCACCAACCTGAATCAGACTTTTCTCCTTGGACCGACCCATCCAAAATGGACGCAAAACCCCTTAAATCGGTAGGCCAACACCAGATTATCGGATTTTGACTGCCCCAAAACCAAATCTCTGGTCTATGCATGGATAGCTCTGCTTGAAATAAATATATAAAAATAAATAACTTTATACAACGCTTACAAACAACCCTCCGGTTGCCGTCTCTTGGTGCGACGGAATCTCTGGTTCAGTTCCTATCTGCCTACTTGCTTTCGACAGCCTAGGCTGGACTTCATATCCATTATTTCGACCAGTTTCGAACCCACAAACTAGAGCTCTGAAAGGCGCCCTGACTACCGTGACACACACACAGCATAGTGCAAACTATTCATGATAGAATAGATGCAATAACTTTTAAACGGAGACCCTAAGGACAACCAATCCCCAGGTCGAGAATACCATCTGCCTGTAACATCTCGCATATTTTCCACTTATCTACTTTGTAAAGTGTGTTGTACTTCATTATGGATCAGATCACCATTTAAGGTCACTCTCACTGTTCACACTGCTGATATCTAATCGGTGCTTTGTTGGAAGCCCTATTCATCGCTTTTTTGCTTCTTTTTAGCTTTAAACCGCTATTTGGCAGCTAAAATAGCGATTTTTAGCCTCCTTACTGAGAAAACGTGCTAAAAACACAGAAATTCAGAGTTTTTGAGCTTGTTGAAATTTTGGACCCGCGATGGGCGAAACCCCCATCGACCCACACCCCACCAGACCGAAACCCGCTCCCTCACGCCGGCCGGGGCTTGTTACAAGTATGAGTACGTATAAGCAATGTTCAACTGTGATGTATGAAAGTGTTATGATGAACAAGAGGAAGTGGTAAAAAGAGCTTACGTGTAAACAGATTTCAGATAACAGTAACATCAATCATACGCCTACATATTAGAACCACGTGCCATGCAAATCAACCATGAATCAAGAAGAAATGCTGCGCTAATTTTGTAAAGCTGCCAAATGATGTAGAAATGCGGTGTCACAATTAGGGATCCTTAGTAGGCAGTTCTCAACCACCAAAAGCAGTTATTAGGCCACTGCCCAGCAAACCTTTAATTTGATGTCTGGACAGATTAATCTCAGTTTCTCCATCTGAGAATTACAGCAGGCAGTCTTGAGTTGACATGAAACACAACCTAAGCACGACTGTTCTCTTGCTTGTTCTGCTGAAGCTGACAGACTTGGTCCAGTGCCAGAACAAAACTCGACTACAATTGCTTGTCTTGCGAATGACTACCATGGATGATGCAGAATTGAGCTTTATGCTGAACAAAACACAAGAAGACCTCCGCAAAAAGAATATTCTCAACAAGCATCTTGAGCTTGAGTAAGAGCTAGTATCAAGAATCTGATTTCTCCTTAAATAGTTAAGTGGTTCCTATTTCAGCCTGGTTATCCGCTCAGACTGTCAGTCATCACTGGAGGTGCACCAATTTCAGCCAGTCACGACTACAGCTGAGATTTACTATAAAGACAAGATTGACGCTATCATCGGACCTAACTGCAGTCCAGGTTCAAAGCTCTAATACCAAACAAACACTACGGGAACTTTAAGGTATGATCCTAACGGCTGGATTAGCAGCAGAATGGAATGTTCCCATTATTGGCTACTTGTCAATTAACTCACGACTAAAGGATAAACAGAAGTTCAAGACACTGAGTCGCGTCTCAATAACCACAGATACATTGGGAGAGGCAGCAGCATCTCTGGTCAAACACTTCGGCTGGACAAGAGTTGGGACACTGATCGACCCTGACTACTACCTCAGCATGTGGTCTTACCGAGCCATTAAACAGTCGTTGATAAAGAACAACATCACGATAATTGAAGCGAATATAACCAAAAGCAAAATAGACAAACAGCTGCCGCAGGCCATTAAGCTGATGAAAGAAAACGTCCGAGGTAAAGCAATGCACAAAGAATAAATGATGTGCAACTCTTCTTGCAGTAATTTTCCTACAAACAGAGTACTTCGCCAGAGAAACGGCATCCCTTATGGAGCAGCTGTACAAGGCCAACATGCGCCAGCCAGAGTATTTGTTTATCATGTGCTCTGGACCAATCGGATTTGAAACGCTAGATACCTTCTCCGAAACTGCTAAAAAGGCATTTGAAAATGTGCTGGTTGTGACAGGACAAGGGCTAGAACCCAGCCACAGACTGAACTTCATGGATGAAATGCTACACGCTGGAATGCCAAACAGTACTCTGGTATTATCAAATTTTACATGTATTTGTATAAACCATAAAACTTAATGTTTCTCAGCACATTCGTATGACAGGAAGATCGTACATGATAATGGTAGCTGAAGCACTTAACCTCTACATCAGAGTTGCAAGTGAGTTGATTGAGCAAGGAAAACAGGAAGTGATTACTAATGGACGAGAGTTCTGGAAATATCTACCAAATAGGAATTTTGAAGGTCATACCATCAGAAACAAAATACAAGATAGACATAAATTCAATGTTACTGTATCTATAGGTCCCACTGGACAGGTATGGCTGGGCCCAGCAGCAGATCGCTTACCCAACTATGCAGTTTTAACTGCACAAAATGGCAAAATCCAAGAAGTCATGCAGGTGCAAGTGCAGAATGAATGCTTGGATGAAGAATGTCCCAGCAGAGGAGCTCAAAGATTAGGGAAAATAAAATACAGTTTGGTACATACATAGTTGTATACACAAGAACTGATAATAATCTAAACTTATTTCAAACTGTTCAGAAGACCAAAGTCACTTCAGACAAATTTTACCAAGACTTCACAATGCCTGGGCCGATGCCTGAGTGTGGCTATGTGGGTCAATACTGTGACTACACCTGGTACTACATCACAGCTGCAGTGGCTTTAGCTGTCTTTGCTGCTGCTGGAGCAGCATATTATGTTCAAAAGAAGCGGTAATATTGTTTTCATTATATGTGAAAGCTTAGGTGTGGCACAATACAGAACCTTGGCGCGCCTTTACCAAATGCCATGGAAGGTTCGTGCTAGTGACATCTTGCGGGGACACAATAACAGACCAGAGGTAAAATACAGCTCTATCTGCACCCCAACCTGCTAGGACATGAGATAAGAGGAACATCCTCACAGCCCTTGTTACATGTATGTAATAAGTGTTTCTGATCTGTTAAAAGCTGCAGAGTTCGGCACTGAATCTGCGTTCAGTTGCTAGTCATAACAGCAGCAGAGCAGACAGTCAAGCAGGTGCAGTTGTTGGACAGTCAAGCGTCGAAATGATCACCTATAAGCAAAACCGAACTATTGTGTTCCAGAAAGACTTGCTGCATCTACTGCATGAGGTGCAACGACATTATGCTGCGTTCCCCCCATGAGAAAATGTAAAAAGCATGTTTCCAGCTCAAAATGATGAACCATGAGAACTTGGCTGTGTTCATTGGACTCAGTTTTAATGAAAATAGAGGAAAAGGAACAGCAGCATTTGCGATCATATGGCAAAAGCTAGAAAGAGGAACTCTGGAAGTCCATAAATAATTTTTTTACGACAATAGCAACTTTGACCAAGTTCCTTCTAGGACGTTCTGCACACTGAAGAAATTAATCTGGATGCCATGTTCCAATTTTCCTTTATGAGAGACATTCTGAATGTGAGACCACAGGAAAATGTTAATGTGACCCTAAACTAAATTTGCCCTTGCCCAATTATAGGGCATGGCATACATTCACAAATCAGTGGCAAGCATCCATGGCCAGTTGCACCCAAGTAACTGTTTCATTGACAGTCATTGGATAGTCAAGTTGAGCAATTTCGGATTGAACCCACTACTGCATCAAATGCATCTCAATAATGGCTTCACATATGAACCACCTGAAGCACGAAGTAAGTAATATTCATTTGTTGAGACTAATTTCATTGCATACTACTTAGAGCTCTTGCATGTGGCACCTGAAGTGTTGCGCAGCCAGAATTTCAGTGAGCCATGGTTAGGAAGCAAAGAGGCTGACGTGTTTAGTATTGGGCTGGTGTTCTATGAGATTCTGTTCAGAGTTGAGCCATTTGTGCTCACCGAAGAAAGATCAGCACAAGGTATCGATGGAATCATTTCAACCCACATAGATTTGTTGTTTCCAGAACTGCTTGAGCAGATCACACAGAGAAATACCGAAGTGAAGCCACACATCCCTGGAGAAAACAAATTGCCAGCCAAGCTGCTGACCACAATGCGACGCTGTTGGTGTTCAGATCCAGATGGTCGGCCCAACTTAAAAGAATTGAAAAGTACTGTGCACAGCTACAGTCCCACGTATGAGACATGTACACAATACCGATCTATGTAAAGTGAATATTGCTTCAGCAGTGGCACACTGGTCGATCAAATGATACAGATGATGGAAAAATATGCGGGAAATCTGGAAAAACTGGTCAAAGAGAGGACAGCTCTACTGGAGGAAGCTCAAAAGCGGGCCGACAACTTGTTGTACCGACTTCTGCCAAAGTAAGATTGAAATGAGTTTAACGAGCGAGATTCAGGTAGCAATTGTCAAATAAAGAGGTCAAATCTATACGCTTGTAAAACGATTAATGCATTGCAGAAGTGTGGCACAGCAGTTGAAAGCTGGTCAGCCAGTCATGCCGGAAACATTTGAAGGGGCGTCAGTGCTGTTCACAGACATAGTACAGTTCACTAGTCTGTGCTCAGAGAGCAGCCCTTTACAGATCGTAACTTTCCTCAACTCCCTGTACTCACAGTTTGATGATATCATCGAAAAAGAAGATGCATACAAGGTATACAGGCAAACTAACTATGCAATTATAGACAGCAATGGCGAAATATTTTCAGGTAGAAACCATCGGAGATGCTTATCTAGTTGTGTCAGGAGTACCTAACAGAAACGGAAACTCACATGCATGGCATGTGGCCCAAGTGGCGTTAGCAATTCAAGAAGTAAGTGAACCAGATTTCTGATCCTAACCGAGCAAAACTGAGAAGATTTAGACTGCCGCTATGTTCCGTATAAACCACAAGCCTCAGCGCCAACTGAAGGTTCGGGCCGGAATACACAGTGGTTCGGTTGCAGCTGGAGTGGTCGGGCTGACAGCCCCCAGATACTGCCTCTTCGGCGATACGGTTGAGAGCTGACAGCCTAATGCGAATCAAACTGTGTAACTGATGTTAAGGTGAACACAGCATCGAGAATGGAAAGCAGTGGGGAACCAATGCGCATTCAAGTGAGCAGTGGAACGGCTGGATTACTGCAGAAATACAGAGACCAATTCAGTTTGCAAGAAAGAGGAGAAATGTCTGTTAAGGTAAATTTAGTATCTGCAACAGCGCATGGATAACACAAAAACTGCTAATTTCAGGGAAAAGGAGTAATGCGCACGTATTGGCTGAGCAAGGTGGAATAGCAGTGATTCATTTGGTTGTTCATTTATTTTGCGCTTGTCTGTCTGTCTGTCTGTCTGTCTGTCTGTCTGTCTGTCTGTCTGTCTGTCTGTCTGTCTGTCTGTCTGTGTCAGCATTAAGCGAGTTGTATGTTTGATTTGGTCTTGTTTGTCTGTAAGTATTTAAGTTTGTTCTGGATATCCTATCTATTCGACTCGATTTGATTTCATAACCTATACAACTAAGTACCATAGTGATGTGCTGAAGCTGGGGCCGGACCGCAGGAAACTCAGAGAACAATCGGGCAGGGGTAGAACAGGTGAAAACGATCAAATTATCGACAAGAATCGTGATTTCGGTTAACAAATAGCTAAAAACACAAATTTAGACTCAAATAAAGAGAGAATTTAAGCAATTTTCGAGTCTGAAACCGTAAAAAATTGCATCACATGAAAAATCCTTTTAAGTTATTAAATAAGGTCGAAACTGAAAACACGCCGGTTCTCCAGCCCATGCAGTGAATTCAAAGCATATTTCTATTCGAAAATGCTAACCTGACACAACATTGTACTTGAGCTTGTGAAAGTAAAATACAGATCGTTAAAGCTATTTTAAAACCCAGCAGCTAGTATGTCATTGAAGTAAGTTTAAGCTGAAATTCTTGTCAGAAACGAAAACCAATAAACAGTAGAAGGCTTAGAAAGCGAGCTGAAACATTAGCGCAACGGGCTCACCTTGGAGTGCACGATAGCCAAGGTATCGACCCAAACTCGCCAGCCCCCGTACTCCAGCTTAACTGCGTGGTGCAACAACATTCCGAAGAGTCGGTAAACCAGGTGTAGAATTTGATTTTCCATGTCGGAGCTCGGAAAAATGTGCGCCAAAGAAATCAGCCACTCTTGCCAGACGGACATTTGCAAAATGGTGCTAAACACCGTTGCACCAATTATGGACCAACAAACAAAAACCACCAACAAATTCAAACCGGCGATTGTCGCGCGAACTCTCGCACATGGCGATTAGATCTTGCAGGAAAGTCTGCTTCACTTGCAACAGTTCGTCGCAGTGTTCGCTCTGACTGATCAGATTGGCCATCACCTTTAGAATGACTGCAAAGAACAGCTACCAATTTACTTTCGGCTCTGCTTGTTTAGAATCAAATAAAATAATGAACTAACGCGGATTTTCGAAACGGTAACTGTCAGCCGGCAAACTGTGCTTGGCATAGCTGATCTGCGAGGTGACTTGTTCGGTTAAAATCTAAAGTACAACTAATACAGTCAGGCACTTAACGCCTTTATGGTACCCCCACGTTCGGGGACTGTGGTCATGGTACCGGTACTATATGGTGCCACTAGCCTAGGTAGCGGTAGCATAAACAGCCTAAGTGCCTGACTAAACTGCGCACTCCATGAGACCATTTTCTGGTTCATTTACAAACTTCGAACCGCAGTTGTTGTATTTATGTATTCAATCGATAAACATCATTTTAGCAAAGATACAACGTCCAGTGCTGTACGACACCGTCCCGGCAGCAAAATAAAAGTAGGTTAGAGCAGAAAAAGTACCTCAAATAAAGTGTTATAAGTGGCCATGGAGAGATGGGAGGCGTTGAGCAGAAGACGATCTGTGAGCAGAGTGAACAGATTTTGCGTAGACATCACTTCTTGCTTGCGTCTGCAACCCTTTTTTAGTTAACACCCTACAAACTATTACAGTCTGCCACTTCACAAGCTCAAAATTGAGTGCATACATGTAACAGGGGCTGCGGGGGTCCGCCACCACCCGACTTAGGCCAGACCCCTCGGATGGGGACCCCCACCCTAACCGCTCCGAGACGATTTCTCCGATCTACCTCCGATTTTTCTGGCAAGTAATTTTTCAAGCAAATTTTTACAATTTTTTACAATTTCAGACACAAGAATTGACAGAATCGCCTGTAAAACAGCACTTTTCAGCTGTATTTCAGCACAAATTAGCGATTTTTGACGATTTTTAGCGTTATTAGTGCCCACAAGCCCATTCCAAAATTTTAAGCTCAGACCAACCGGGCTGGCGCCAGACCGCCCCCAACCCCCTCCCCTTCGGCGGATGACCTGTTACATGGATGTACAGTATGGTACCGATACCATATAATAGTACCCGAACACGGAGGTACCATTAAGGTGACGGTACCATATGGTGCCAGTACCATAAACGGCGTTAAGTACAGATGTGCCAGCCTGTACAGTATTAGCTAGATTGAGCACATAAATGGGCCGGAAAATCCGGGTGGGTGTCTGGAGACCTCGGGGAGGGGGGGGGTAGAGTCCTGAAAAAAGTCTATTTTGCAACTCCGGGAGGGGCAGGTCGGGTAGGGGGAATGGGCCGGCGAGAGCGGGGAGTTAATCCCTCACCCCTAGCCCATGTATGATTGAGTAGACTTGTTCATATCTAAAAAATGAAAAACTACTCATTTTTGATTTTGCTTTTACTTCTATCTTTCTGCTCTTCGTAACGGCTACCTTCCTTTTGCCGGTACCGTAATACAGCACCGATTCCATCTCTAGCATTAACTGGCCGACAGTTTATAATTTAATTATTTGCCAGCAGACAATTTAGAAAAGCAACCGCTTATAACGGCAGAAGAGCATGATATTAGTCTACATAGATTAGAGAGAGAAAATTGCAACAAACAAAGCAGCAAACTGACTTAATAGTGGCGCGACACAAGAAGAAGGCGAGCATTTTGAGCGCCGGCAAACGGACCAGCTCATTCTGGGAGGCCAGTAACTTGAAGACCACGCAGATTCCTCGCTTGTGGTCGAATCCCGGCACCATAGAGGCCGGGTCTTCCGACACCAGCGAGATGGCCGCTTGCAACACGTCGTACAAATTGTCGTCCTAAATTTGTAGATTGTAAACCAATACAGACTCCGCCATTTATCTATCGCTCGTTTTGTCTTGCTCTAACTTACTTGTGTTGGCTGAAATTTTAGCACAAATCCTTTATATATTTTTACTCTGAAAATTGTAGCCAAGTCTGTTGTTTTGTTGCCTCAACTCCACTTCCACGTGTTCACTTTGACGGTTGACAAGTGGAAGTGAATGTATCAGGGGGGTCTGTCCCCACCCGACTTGGGCCAGACCCCCCGAGACGATTTTCTGGCATGTAATTTTTGAGCAACATTTTTTCGATTTCTTGCAATTTCAGTAGAGTGCGAACTGCTATTGGGTATTGGGGTCTCAGGTGCTAGCAATGGCTATTGGGTTTTTCAGGTATTGTGTGCAGTCTAAGACACAAAAATTGCCAAAATCGCCTGTAAAACAGCACTTTTTAGCTGTATCTCAGAGCCAAGTTAGCGATTTTTGAGCGTTTTTAGTGTCCAAACTCCCCTCGCAAAAATTTGAGCTCAGACCCCCGACCCCCTCCCTCCTTCGGCGGATTACCTGTTACATGTATGGCATAACTAGTGGTTGCAGTGATAGACTTGGCTTAGTTTTCGAGAGAAAATTCTGAACATTTGTTTGTGCATGCTGTGCTAAAATTTCAGCCAACACCAGCGATAGATAAATGGCACACGCTGTAAACAGAAAGAAAAACTTTCCCGACAATAATAATAATGTTTGCATCGAGCGCTTTTGACTCAGCAGATTTAGCCAAAACACCTTTGCCCAACACAATCAACAAGCTGAGTAACCTCAAACCTCTAGAACACGAATGAACTGTAGATGGTACCTCGTGCACAGTCATCACATAATTGAAGAAGCCCTGCAGTTCGTCGTCTTTCGGCGTGTTTTGCTGGTCCTGGCGCAGCAGCAACTTTCTTATAAAGGTCAGCAGAGAAGCTCTGATCTTTACTATCTCCGGACCGCTCGGTCTCGGCCCGTCTAGAAGCAAACAACCGCTAGACCAGTTTACCGCTGGGCTGGCTGTGGAGAGTTGAGATGTCTGCCCCCACCCGACTTAGGCCAGACCCCGACCGCCACCCCCCCCGAGACCATTTCGCCGACCCCCCCACCGATTTTTCTGGCAAGTAAATTTTTGAGCAAATTTTTGCAATTTTTTTACAATTTCAGACACAAAAATTGCAAAAATCGCCTGCAAAACAGCACTTTTTAGCTGTATTTCAGCCCATATGAGCGATTTTTGCCCAAAAATTGCGATTTTTCTATTTTTGAGCGTTCTTTAGTGCTCTGCCCCCTCCCAAAATTTTGGCTCAGACCCCCCAGCCGGCGCCAGACCCCCCAACCCCCTCCCCCCTTCGGCGGATGACCTGTTACATGTATGGCTTGACTGTATGCAATTCACTGACCGAGTCCTTTGGGTGTGTATCCGCTGCGGTCGCGGGGGTCGGTCAGCCAGTAGTAGTACTTGAGAGCGTGCAGCATCTGCAGCACCGTTGACGTGCGTCTGATGGTGCTCTGGAACTGGGAGTTGGCCAGGAACTCTGTGGCCAAGTAACTGTAGAGACGGATCTGGATCTAAACAACACCACACTCTATGCATACTGGGTCTGAGTCAGTCAGTCAGTCAGTCAGTCAGTCAGTCAGTCAGTCAGTCAGTCAGTCAGTCAGTCAGTCAGTCAGTCAGGCAGTCAGTCAGTCAGTCAGTCAGTCAGTCAGTCAGTCAGTCAGTCAGTCAGTCAGTCAGTCAGTCAGTCAGTCAGTCAGTCAGTCAGTCAGGCAGTCAGTCAGTCAGTCAGTCAGTCAGTCAGTCAGTCAGTCAGTCAGTCAGTCAGTCAGTCAGTCAGTCAGTCAGTCAGTCAGGCAGTCAGTCAGTCAGTCAGTCAGTCAGTCAGTCAGTCAGTCAGTCAGTCAGTCAGTCAGTCAGTCAGTCAGTCAGTCAGGCAGTCAGTCAGTCAGGCAGTCAGTCAGTCAGTCAGTCAGTCAGTCAGTCAGTCAGTCAGTCAGTCAGTCAGTCAGTCAGTCAGTCAGTCAGGCAGTCAGTCAGTCAGTCAGTCAGTCAGTCAGTCAGTCAGTCAGTCAGTCAGTCAGTCAGTCAGTCAGTCAGTCAGTCAGGCAGTCAGTCAGTCAGTCAGTCAGTCAGTCAGTCAGTCAGTCAGTCAGTCAGTCAGTCAGTCAGTCAGTCAGTCAGTCAGTCAGGCAGTCAGTCAGGCAGTCAGTCAGTCAGTCAGTCAGTCAGTCAGTCAGTCAGTCAGTCAGTCAGTCAGTCAGTCAGTCAGTCAGTCAGTCAGTCAGTCAGTCAGTCAGTCAGTCAGTCAGTCAGTCAGTCAGTCAGGCAGTCAGTCAGTCAGTCAGTCAGTCAGTCAGTCAGTCAGTCAGTCAGTCAGTCAGTCAGTCAGTCAGTCAGTCAGTCAGTCAGTCAGTCAGTCAGTCAGTCAGTCAGGCAGTCAGGCAGTCAGGCAGTCAGTCAGTCAGTCAGTCAGTCAGTCAGTCAGTCAGTCAGTCAGTCAGTCAGTCAGTCAGTCAGTCAGTCAGTCAGGCAGTCAGTCAGTCAGTCAGTCAGTCAGTCAGTCAGTCAGTCAGTCAGTCAGTCAGTCAGTCAGTCAGTCAGTCAGTCAGTCAGTCAGTCAGTCAGTCAGTCAGTCAGTCAGTCAGTCAGTCAGTCAGTCAGTCAGTCAGTCAGGCAGTCAGTCAGTCAGTCAGTCAGACAGATGTACCTGAGGGGCAGTGTGTATCCATAGGCCGGGGTTGAAGAGCACATAATCAAAGAGTTGTTTGAGCAGCGGAATGCCCGAACTGCAGGTCAGTAGGAACTTGGCCATCGAGATAAACGTCTCCAAAACTGTCCAGCTCAGGTGTTCCTTAGAAGCCTACAACTTGGGCGCTTGACAAACCATTCTGTCTGGTCTATCTATCCTGCCAGCGAGCGGCACCAAAAATCAAGGTGAACAGAGAATATTTCTAGCAGAGGGTTCAGGGCTACCCTCAAGCAGGAAAGGCATTTCTGGAGAAGGTAAGAGTTTCCAGCTTGGGATAAGATCCTAAATCCCCTGCATACTTATCATGGGTGTTTCACCTTATTTAGACTGTCAGCGATGACCAAGAAACCTTTATTCTGGAACAACTGCTGCTGACTGCTGGGAGAGGTTTCCAACAGAATTGCAATCACCGAAAGCAAGGTTGAGCTGAAGAAAAAAACAGCTTTTCCTCTAGTATAGAATAAGACTGCCAACCAATTACCAAATAGAGTAGTCTACAAACTCCGAGCCGTCCGGCCTGCGTTGAGGCATGTCCAGCTGTTTGAACAGCGGCAACAGCATCTGAATGCCTCCTACCGAATGAAGCGAACTGTGCACAGAGTCAGTACTGACTACCGTCACTCCCTAGAACAAGATGAAACTCTCAAAAATAAGAAAGTGCTGGAGAATAAAGCGCGTTCCTTTTCTATTATCTATCATCGGTTTTCTCTTGCTGCAACTTCTCTGTTCGTCAACCAACTAGCTGAATTTTTAAAACAACATGCACACAACCTCAGTAAACCACGGAAAGCGCACGATTTTTCATCACCCACGCAAAGTCACAAACGGAACAGCGCTAGCCCTTATGCAGGTCAGGCAAATTGGCCGCCTTAACAGCTAGTCAGTCATTCTGCTTTGCCCCGAGTTGCTGATTTGGAACTCAGGGGCCTTATACCTGTGAAGCTTAGAATAAAATTGTCCTGCCTGCAGATCTACTAGCTTTTTGTCTCTCATTATCGAGTAATGAGATGGCAGTGACGCTTGAGTGGGGCTGGAAGCTAATGTGGGGTTGCTGTTCTGTTTGCTTTCTGCTTTACATGGCGATTTCCTTAGCAGGGTTTAAGTCCCAGCTAAATAATTATCAAAATAGTTGTTTCCGAAATTTGGCAGTAAAAACTCTGCGCATTTTGTGTTGAAATTTCAGCCAAATTGGTTGACCAACACAAAGGTTACAGCAAGACAAACCGGTGATAGATAAGTGGCATATACTGTTTATTACAAAGTAATAATATTACCGATCGCATAGCAGCGTGCGGCATGTGTACAAAGTAGGACGGAGTGTGTTTGGGCGCCGACGAAAGACACAGTTGACGGTCGCAATTGCGCGGACAGTAGGCCAGCACCAGCGAGCTGCTTAGTTTGCCGTCGAACAGGTACTGAAGAATATAGAAAATGAACTGAAACGGCTCCCTGACGGGTTCTCGTTCAATCGATAAACTAGACACCTATGCTCAGACAGAAATCGAAAAGTACTGATAGTCTTTTCTAATCATTCCTCTAGCTGTCTAAACGCTGACCTTTCAGATACAGGAAAATTAAGGTAAAACTAATTGCATGTAAATGAGCGAAATGAGCTCAAACGGCATATTTTGCAAAATAAACATCTATTTTAGCCTTATCGCTTATTACCTTAACCGCACTCTTAAATTGGGGTTAAGACTACCTTCTATCGACAGGTTGTGCCAAAGAAACCCAGCAGACATTTTGCTGTAGCAACCGTAAATCTCAACCGATTCCAATTAATCTTTTTAATTATAAGGTAGATAAATTCTTTATAAAATGTAAAAAGTTTATCAAGATACTAAGCTTAGTTCCTGAGTTACTCACGCTCAAAGTCAAAACAGACTTTGGCAAAGAACAAGAGCGATTCCATTGCAATTCATAGAAGAGCAGATTCCAACTGCTGGGGGCTAATGAGACTTTACTGGGTAGTTCTTGAGATATTTTCCCTCTGAGTCGAAACAGATTTTGGCAAAGAACAAGAGCGATTCCGTTGCATTTCATAATATAGCAGATTGTTTCTGCTGGGGCTAATGATACTTTAGTGTTGAAGTAAACCGAGTTTCTGTGTCACCAGTAAAGCCGAAGTGCAGAATAATAAAAAAATCCCTCTTGTTCACTGCTAAAATCACTGTTTTGATTTTGAGAGCCAATATCTCAGGAACTAAGCAAAGTAAATTAATGAAAATTTCAGCAGACTTTTAAGGATTTATTTATCTTTCGTTTAAAAAATGGATCCAATTAAATCGGTTAAGATTTGTGGTTGCTACAGCGAAAAATCTGCTGGTTTGTATTATAAGCGACCACCGTAGAATCAGAAACAGAGGTTTGCTCAACTTGAAACACAAACCTAACGGGTTGTCGAAAACCAAAGTAGAACGATCGATACCTTCTTGTAGCCTTCGGGCAGGTCAGTCTCCGACTCGTACTTGAAGTGACTTTGGTAGGCGGGGCCCAGAAAATAGAGACTGTTCACTTGCTGCATATTTAGCGTCTCAGCAAACACGTAGACCGCACCCATCTGGCCGCAGAACGACGATTCGACGTCTCCTTCTGGACTGGAGCCGATGAAGCACTTGTCGAAGTGCTGAAACAAAATCCATTACAACACATACTCCACCTACCACACTAATCTAATCGATCGAAAGCACAAGTCTCTGGAGCGAGTTACGCATGTATATGGAAGGCACCTCCTAGGGAGCTATAAAAGTCTACAAGTTTAGATAGACGCAGAAAGAGAAAATCGTTAGCGCACTTCTCTCTAGGCTGGGCGCGAGCCAAATAATTTCCGACGCGCAAACAACGACATGGCCGTTGACCTCCTCCCTCAGCCGGCTTCTACCCCTCAGGAAATTTTTTGGAAAAATTTTTTATAGCATGTGTAGATTAGGTGTAAACGAGCTTAGAATAGCTAATTTTTACTTATTTTAACGAAAAACAAGTCTTGATTTTAGCCTAAAATGGGACGTTTTAGCTTACCATCCCTCCAAGCGCTCTAACCCCCTCAGGAATAGAAAATTCTAAACCCCTAGAACCGAAATGCTAGCTCATGTCTGTTATGACAGTATACACTGGCATGGATAGCAGTGTAAAAATACCCAGCAACATATTCGAAACCGTATAATACCGTATAGTATGCATACACAGGGCGGGGTGTGGAGGGTCCAGCCCTCCCCTCACCGACCAATACCACCCTCGGACGGCCATACAACCCCATCCCGAAGGAAGAAAACTTTCACTTTTTAGGCGATTTTTGGGCTTTTCTGGCACCCGAGCCTACCTCCACATCCCCTCCGAATTTTTGCAGTTGCAGCCCATGTTGCAAGAAAGCCAAAGTTAACTTGGAATAGATTGTTGTTGTTGTAAGTTTTTCTCCTTTCGGACTAGAAGTAGCCAACAACTGCTATAGAGAAGGAAGAGACGCAACGTCCGGCAGCCTCCTTAGGCGAGATCGAGAAGACTGATGCAAATTCAAGTCTTCTTACGCAAAATACCTAAGTTCTTAGAACGAGTAGTACTGGTAGAAGAGAATAAGGTGCAAAGCCAAAAATATTACAGCTTCATTTTTCCGACAGTCCGACCAACTTCAATTTAGACTCTATTTGTCTAGTTTAATTTCCAGAAAACAGCACTATTGCAATGCAACCTTATCTTTTACTGTTGGCCACCCTAATCTAGCGAAATTCAGGGCTCATCCCATTTGGGGTAGGGTACAGTTCGGTGTGGCCGTTTGGGTGTGGGCCTTTTGGGTGCGACCGGTTCGGTGTGGGCCGGTTGGGTGCATGTCCCGTTTCGGTGCAGGGCCGGTTCGGTGTGGGTCGGTTCGGTGTAGGTCGGTTCGGTGTGGGCCGGTTGGGTGCTACATAGTTCCGGCAGGTCCGTGTGGTGCTTTGAGTGTGACCTGTTCAGTTCCAATTAAGAGGCTAATGAGAGGTGTCAATCACTCACACAATAGATCTGAGACAGCATAGCTATGCCGGCTTAGGCATCAATTAACCCTATCGAAATGACCACCCCTTTCTCTGCTTTTCCCGGATTTGCAAGTACCGGAGTTTTCCACTAAGTATCCCAGGGGATATAACACGGAAAATCACGTTTCTCAGTGAAAACATTGCCGCCAGTTAATATCCCAGGGATATTAACTGGACAAAGCCGTGGGATATTAACTGGAAACGGCATGGGATATTAACCGGAACAATGTTTTATCATACATACAGTATACTTGTGTAGAGAAAATTATCACAAATTTGACATAAACATTGCCGCCAAGTAACATCCCATGGGATATGAAGCGGAATAAGGGTCCATGTAATATCCCAGTGGGATATTAAGTGGGGTGGGATACTGAGTGGAAATCTCCGGTAGGAGATTCGGATTCATTCCGAGGCTATCGATCCGCACTAAAGGTTCAGGTTCGCAGTTCAGAATGGACGTTTTTGGTTCACCTCAGTCGAACCAAAAAAATGCAGAACCTTTCCATGATCATTTCTGTACCTAGCTGTTCTGTGCCTATAAATTGCGACCTTTTTTCGATAATGGTCGTGCATTTATTGAGTCAACCAGTTGACGAGCTGATCGGTCCGTGAAACTGATCAGCATTCCTATCAATGTCTGTGTCGGATCACACTGACCAGCTTAGTACGGCCGCCGGTAATCGCGACTGCAGTTTCATGGTTCCCACTTTTAAAACTGACGCAGCAGGTGCTACTCACCTCTACTGTCTCTACAGTAATTAACGGAAAGTCCGTACGCATAAACTCTGTAGCTAGGTAAGGTAGCACATCATTATAAGTTCATCGATCAACATTCTAAAATCAGTGTATTCGTGGTTCTAACGGAATAAAAAAGCGTGTGTATTTGAATACTGAGTTTTGAGTAAGAAGAGTAAATTTTCAGTACAGAGAACTCCTCTCTCCTTGCCTTTAGGATCTAAAGAATACAGCTTTGTTGGAGTAAAAGAAAATACAAAGCAAATGCAGGGGTCGTCTTAGTAGAGTGTAGTGGTGGGTGGTAGAGCAACACAAAGCCAAACAGTAAACACTCAAACCAAACCGACCTGCACCGAACTGGCGCACACCGAATCGACCCACACCGAAACGCCCTTGCACCGAAACGGGACACACACCAAACCGACCCACACCGAACCGGCCGCACCCAAACGGCCCACACCCAAACGGCCACACCAAACTGGGCGGCACCCATTTGGGGTACTCTTATCAGCCCTCTTAAAGGGAATACGATTGTTTAACAACCTGCACAGTATATTACTCTATCCCTAGGTACCGGTACCATAAACGGCGTCAAGTGCCTGACTGAGAAAAGAGAAAAACTGACGTCACTGGTGGAGACGAACCAAGACATCTCCATGTTTTCCACCAACTGGCCGTCCACAAAGCAATGCACCTCTGACTTGGCCCACCGACTGTAGACGTGCGCTACCACTACGTGGTGCCACTTGCGCGGAGTCAACTCGTGTTTGACGCAGCGAGTGTAGCCTCTGCCAGGACGCACCTTCATAGCCGTCACCACTAGACAATTACCCAGTAGGTGACAACTGTAGCCGAGGCCTTTGCTGGTGCGGAAACTGCAAAAAATAAACGTTAAACAGTTAAAATTACTGTCAATTGCCCCACTTATATATCATCCGATTGGTCTGGTCTGTTCGGTAGTCGATCTCGCTGAAATCTTAACACAACCAGCATAAATCCTCCCAATTTTTACTCTCAAAATTTTAGCCAAGTCGGTTACTTCAAACACCAGTTATTGTGCACTTTTACACGTGTTGACACTTGCAAGCGCATAATTAGTGGTTGAAGTGACAGCTGATGTGGCTGAAATTTTGAGAGTGAAAAGTCTGAGCATTTGTACACGTTGTGTTAAAATGTCAGCTAAATTGATTGACGAACACAAAAGTTACAGTCAGACCAATCGGACGGTAGATATGTGGCACACGCTGTACTTTATGCAAGCCCAACCCAGTTACGGGGCAACCTGAGCAGTCTGGCACTTAACTCCGTTTATGGTACCGACACCATATAAGGCACCGGTACCTAGGGTAGTGGTACCATATAATATGTACCATATTATGGCACCCCCACGTTCGGGACCTGTGGTGGCACCACAATACATGGTACCGGTACCATAAGGTACCCCTACCTTCGCATTGGTACCGGTACCATATCATGGTACCACTCTGTTCAGATTTCGTACCATATGGTACCGTCATATGGTACCGGAACCCATGGCCATGGGTAGGGGTACCATAAACCATGGTACCACTACCCTAGGTACCGGTACCATAATATATGGTGTCGGTGCCACAAACGGCGTTAAATGGTCGAGCGAGGGACAAAAGTTACCAGTAGATGTAGGGCCGTTCCTTTTCAAAGTTGACTCCGTTCATTGGGTCCATTCTGAGCCAGACCGAGAAGGTCCACCCATATTGATAGGGCCACTTAGCAACGGGCGGAAGTGCGATGCCCTGGAAAATCGATTGAGATTAGTTAAGGATCTGCTTAATTCCGTCTGTCACGTACAGCTCCCGGCTGGCCCGAAAAACTGAAGAACCTGTCAGGACCGTCGCGCCGCGGCATTTGCTTCATCACATACAACAGCTTGGCACTGTGACACTTCTAAACAGACCTCTTCAATCTACTCACTTTACTCTGTCTCCCCCTGACTATGGCCAGACCCCCAGCCTTACCCCCACCCTCCGATTATTATTACTGCGGGACGCATACAATTACAGACATAATCTAGCTAAAAATTTGCTCTGAAACAGTGATTTTGAAAGTAATTTCTGAGCAAATGTTTGCGATTTCTTTTACAATTTCAGACACAATAATTGCCAAATTCGCCGGTAAAGCAGCACTTCTTTTCTTAGCTGTATTTCAGCCTAAATGAGCGATTTTTGACTATTTTTAGTGCCAAACCACCTCCCTAGAATTTGGGCTCGCATCCCACCGGCAAACTCCAGACCACCCAACCCCCTCCCCTTCGGCGGTTGACCTGTTACATGCATGATTAAGTACTCCCTCTATTAGCATCACGAATGGCTTGAAGATGAGCAGTCCTTTGTGTTCTTATTTTGCTCATTTTCAAACTGTTCGTGACGTCAATAGAGAAAATACTCAATATTGTGCTTGTGAATATAAACCCATTTAATGTCCCATAACCACAATAAAATGTCCCACTTATCAGTACTTTCACTTTTCCCGATCAAGCTTGGTTTATTTTACTCAGTGGATGGGCCTTGGGACTACCAGTGCTTGGCAGCCTGTAGATAACTGACTAATTTGACTGGTCTGTTTAGTTTTTCTACAGCTAATAATATGGGATTTCCTGCAAGGCATTACGGGGGGCCGGATTTGTCAAAATTAGCGCCGGCACATAACAGAAAACCTGCGCGCTCCAAAACCAGAATTTTCAGCTAGACCAGCTATTTTGCCAGAAATTTAAAAATCTAGAGCGAAGGAAAAAATTTCAATCCGTTCTTATTACAAAAAGCCAACATCGAGTTTAAGTTCTCAAATAAAAAATAACATGGATTTTCTCAAGAGACAAACTTAACTGATTTTAAGAGAAACAAACAAGTAAAAAAAGCAAACCCAAAATCCGTCTTCGGCTTCGAGAGCCTTCAGAAATCGCTTCATCTCTTTCACGTCGATGCTGTACTGCGAGAGCACCCCCAAAAGTTCAATCAGCAGATCTGCAAAGGCCGGACGGACAATTATTAAATCGATGAAGCCAAGAAGAGAAGGTGGAAAGTTTTTTCACACACACGCACCTGCCACTATGTTTTGGGCGCGCTCTAATCGATTTAACGCCGTATTAATTAGACCCACACGCACACAGACCTCCAGATTCCGCTGGCACTTGCGCACGATCGCTATGAACACCGACCACAGCTCTGCCTGAATACACTATTATTATTATTATTATGCACATTAATAAACTAATTAGTCACACAGACAGACAGACAGACAGACAGACAGACAGACAGACAGACAGACAGACAGAGACAGACCTGAAGTTTGTCAGAGCACTGGTCTAAGAGCTCGACCATCTTTGGGACGCTGGAGTAATTCTGGATTATAAATTTGCTCTCCATATCGAACGGACCACCCACTAACTAAAACCAATACAGTCATGTCTCGTTAATCCGGACAAGTTGGGACCGGCCAATTTTGTCCGGATTAACGAATTTCCGGATTAACGAATTAAAGGTAAAACAGTCTTTTTCGGGTCAAAGGCCTGAATGACAACTTTTTGTTAGTCGAATATCAGATTCTGCAGTTGTACCTCCTAATTAAAACCCAAAAACTTATTTCAGCTGATTATAGCTCCTAAAAGGGAAAATAATCACATTCTGGCTCTACGAAAAGCATTATTCTATTGAAAATTCACACTTAAATTGAAAAGTTGCGCATGGATTTTGTCCAAATTGACCAAATCCGGATTAACGAATCACTTTACCATACAAATTTCGAAGTTGGGACCCCAAATCTTCTGTCCGGATTAACGAATCCGGATTAACGAGTCATATAACATGGGGGAAAATTGGGACCTGGCCTAATCTTGTCCGGAAGGCGAATATCCGGATTAACGAGGTCCGGATTAACGAGACATGACTGTAATCTCTATTTATTTATTTATTTATTATGCATGGAAAGATGAACAATAATCGATTCTGAGTAAGGGCACAGCCCTTTTTGGACACTACAATACATTCACAGTGGTTTGAGATCTTTTCCAGGTCGAAAAAATTTGCTTTGTAAAAAAATTAGTTTAAAAATAATCGACTAAACTTTACCTATTATGTTTGCCCATAACACGCGCACAGCGGCCTAAACAACTACACCAAGTACAAACACTGGGCATACTTTTAATTTAACTTTGTATACAAAATTCAAAATTCTTCCATAAAACTGTTGCGGCTCGAGAGGGGTCTGGTTACCAGTATGGTATCAATAATCTGAGGCTTAAATCGAGGAGACACCATCTGTGGTATCAATCACAGTTGAACGAGTCGAAAAATAGCTGAGCATAAAAGCATCTGAGCAAAATACCACTTGAAAAACGGAGTTGACCACGTCTTTATGCGACAGAGTTCCAGCTCGCACACCGGATGAGAGTCGTTCAAAGGTCTCTTCCTCGCTCTCGTCCTTAGAGTGAATGACAGTCGTCTGTATCTTCTTCACACTCTCGCTCTGCTTTCGGCTTTGCACGTCCGCCAGTGCCTCGCGCGGCGTCGAGTCTTGGCTAGAGGAAAGTTCATTTTCGACCGTCGGCGCCTGAAACAAAACCGATGATTTCAGCATGCTTTTAATCGGTCCAAACCAAACCATAAATGGCCTTAAAATCGGTACATAGGCCCCTACATGTAACAGGTCCGGTTTTGCGTCAGGTTGGGGGCGAGGGGGTTTTGCCCAGAGGAGCGACCAAAACTTCAAAAACTTCAAAACGAGTTTTAGCACCTTTTTTTCTGTAAGGAGGCTAGTAGTTGCCAAATAGCGATTTAGAGCTAAAACAAGCAAGAAACGATAAAAAGGGCCTCAAAACACTAATTCCTCTTAAGTATCAACAGCGGAAATGCCAAATTCGGTTTCCAAAGGCTTTTCAAGCGAATTTTCAGCTAAAAATTAGTGATGTCTGAGTCATTTTGTCAGTACTGGAGCCACTACTACAGTCAGGCACTTAACGCCGTTTATGGTACCGACACCATATAAGGTGCCGGTACCATATATGGTACCGGTACCGTAGGTAGTGGTACCATATATGGTACCCCCACCTTCGGGGCCTGTGGTGGTACCATATATGGTACCGGCACCATTATATGGTACCCCCACCTTCGCGTTTTTCCGGTACCGGTACCATATATGGTACCACTCCGTTCAGATTTCGTACCATATATGGTACCACCACAGTCGCCGAACGTGGGGGCACCATATATGGTACCGGTACCATATATGGTGACGGTACCATATATGGTGCCGGTACCATATATGGTACCACTACCCTCGGTACCGGTACCATATATGGTACCGGCACCTTATATGGTGTCGGTACCATAAACGGCGTTAAGTGCCTGACTGTAGTAGTACTTGTATTTTTTGGTCGGGGGTCCCTAAACTGTCTCGGGGTGGAGGTGATGGGGGTTGGCCTGTCTAGCTAGAGGGCATACATGGGCCGGGGGGGGGGGGTAAGGGGGGTATACTCCTCCCCCTCGGCTGGCCATCCACCTCTCGGCCGGCCACTACTACGTATAGTACTTGTATTTTGAGGTCCGGAAGAGTCACTAAATTGCCTCCGGCGGAGGTATAGGGCTGATGAAGGCAACCCAAACGCACAAACATGTATGCAGCAACTAACCGAATCTTGCTGATTAGATTCGGACAAGTTCTGGCCGTCGATTTCTTTAGTTTCTTCTGGAGGCTGAGCTTGCGAAGAAGTGTGGGAAGTGACTTCAGTAGAGACATCGTCCTCAGTGCTCAGACTGACTTCAGAAAAGGTGGCCGATTCTACGTTGGGCAAGGTTTTCTCAGAACCGACGTCGTTTTCACTAGTCGCAAACGATTCGTAGCTCGGCTCCACCTCTGGCACTGACATTTTCTTTCTTTATTCTATTGTTGTTATGGCCTGCTGAAGTGAAAACTACTAAACATAAATAATAATACAGTACAGCGTGAACTTGGCAAACTATCCATATGCTAGCGGGATCAGATGTAGCTGGGCGGAGCAAAATCAGGAACCGATCCCAAACAAAATTAATGTTTTTAATTACCATAATTAATTAGAAATTAACAAGTTTTGTCGATTATAGATTATTTGTGGCAAAATTCCAAAATGGTCATGTTACACTTCGTTTGAAAGCCCTTAGCCTGAACGAGCCTAACGATCAGTATATCAGCATAGGGCACGCCATGGGGGCCTGTTTTGACAAATATATAAGTACCCCTAGAGACGCATCAGTATAGGCATGCTCCGGCCGGAGGGCCTATTTTCCAAATATAAAAATAACCCTAGGGGTACGCATCAGTATAGGGAACGTACCGGAGTCATATAGTTAGTTAATATATAGATAGTCCATTTCTGACCTTCCCTCCTCCCCCCAGCTACACCTAACCCTACCGGCGTAACTGGGTGTTTTAAAGCGCTTGCAGCATACTATATGGTATCATACGGTCCCATCCCTACAGGCGGCAATGGACTGCCCGTTCTCTTGAACCAACAGCAAGGTTTATTGTATATGTACCATCAATTAATCAGTACTAGGGATGGGACCGGTATAAAAATATCGTATACCGTATAGGATTTTCGATACCGTATGATACCGTATAGTATGCTGCAAACGCTTTAAAACACTCAGTTACGCTAGTATATGGATAGTTCGCCAAGTCCTGGTCAAAAACATATGTTATTTTTGTGGTCGTCCTTTCCTGTAGTATATTATTACCGTATTATACGGTATAAAAAATACGGTAGGCCTGTAGCGTATAACACCGTATAGCCAAAATTCCGCATAAAACCGTATAATACCGTATACCGGTCCCATCCGTAATCACATCAGGGGTTAGGTGTAGCTGGGGGGGGGGGAATCAGGGAAGGTCAGAAATGGACTAGATACTAATTAACTTTCATATGACTGCACGACTCCGGAACGTACCCTATACTGATGCGCACCCCTAGGGGTATTTTTACATTTGGAAAATAGGCCCTCCGGAGCGTGCCCCGTACTGACGCGTCTCTAGGGGTATTTTTATATTTGGAAAACAGGCCCTCCGGAGCGTGTCTATACTGATGCGTCCCCCCTAGGGGTATTTTTATGTTTTTAAAACAGGCCCTCCGGAGCGTCCCTATACTGATGCGTCCCTGTAGGGGTATTTTTATATTTGGAAAACAGGCCCTCCGGAGCGTACCTATACTGATGCGTGCCTCTAGGGGTATTTTTATATTGGGAAAACAGGCCTCTGGAGCGTGCCTATAGTGATGCGTCTCTAGGGGTACTTTTATATTTGACAAAACAGGCCCCCCGGGGCGTTCGTTTCCTATGCTGATTTAGTGATTATTAGACTCGCCAGGCGAAGGGCTTTCAAATGATATATGTATACATGTAACAGAGGGTCTGGGGGGTCTGCCCCCCACCCGACTTAGGCCAGACCCCCCCCCCGGATGCCCCCCCCCCCGAGACGATTTCGCCGACCCCCCCCCCTCCGATTTTTCTGGCAAGTTAATTTTTAAGCAAATTTTTGCAATCTTTTACAATTTCAGACACAAAAATTGCCAAAATCGCCCGCAAAACAGCACTTTTTAGCTGTATTTCAGCCCAAATTAGCGATTTTTAGCCAAAAAATTGCGATTTTTTCGACTTTTGAGCGTTTTTTAGTGCCGAACCCCCCTCCCAAAATTTTGGCTCAGACCCCTCCGGCCGGCGCCAGACCCCCCAACCCCCCTCCCCCAATCGGCGGATGACCTGTTACATGTATGGATATATGACGACCATTTTGGACGATTTTGAAATTTTGCCAAAAAAAAATTATCGATAATCGATATTTTTCGATAGAAATCGTTAATTTATAATTAATTATGATCACTAAACACATTAATTTCTGTTTGGGATCGGTTCCTGATTCCCCCCCCCCAGCTACACCTGATCCCACATCAGTACGTGTTTGCGTTTGGTTTGTGTTAAGATAAAAGTTCTTCTTTTTCCATATACCTCCTAGAAAAATGCAAACAAATGACAAATTATCGAGAATTATAAAGGAGAATTTGACAAAAATAATTGGTGTTTTGGGATCAACAAAATAGCAAAATAAATATGCTGATTGATTGATTTTTCGACGAAAAACTGAATAAATTAATCACATCAGTAGAGATGCAACAGTAAAGAAAAAAACCGGATAGTTTTTCAGAATACCGGATAATACCGGATAGTAATGATGATCAAGTTTTAAGGAAATACAGTAAATTTCAGGCTAGAAATACAATTTTACGACGGTTTCAAGGCAGGATATGGCCAAGAATGTAGGCTTAATCTGAATCCATACACTTGAAATTTGCAAAAACGTTAATCGTTCAAAGTTGCCCCGGTTTACCCTATTATTTGATATGACTGATATCACGTTGAATCAGCTATATTTTCTAGATAATAGGCTGCAGTTAAGTCTGAAAATAGTGCTAATCTGCATGCGAAACCAAAAAACCGCTCGAAAACTGTAGAAACTGTCATGAAAATGCTATTTTTGGGCAACAACGAATAGGGGCGACGGGCGCCCCGGGGCGACGGGGCGCCCAGGGGCCTAAAACTAATTAACGCACCGCATGTTTTACGAAAATTTTTCACCGACCGTGCCACTTTTAAACATCTTCGTTGCATTTTTTCTTCTTTTTTTGAAAGAGACTAACAAAAAATAAGAGAAAGGACTGTGTCTGTGTTTGTTTTCACTTCTCATTTAGTGTCATGGCATCAAAGTTTGCAAGTTCCGAAAATCCACGTCGCCTTGGTACCTACCTACCTATTGCGTGACAAAAACTGGTGTGAACGCTACAACAGGTGCGTTAAATTTCCTTCCCTACCTAGCTTGGCTACCTACCCTACCTACTGAAGATCGTTTACTGGTTAGATCATACAGATTAGACGAGTACCAATACCCACACATCTTTCATCACTCACCCCCCTAACGGACGTCGTGACTCGCGAGGGCCTCTTCTGTGCCTGTCGGCCGTTGGTTGGAGTTGAACTGGAAGTGGGAGACGAATGAACACACATGGAAGTTGAGAACTTGGAACCACTGTAAACTGAACCGATCCGAACCGAACTGCACTGAAGGGAACGGAGAGAACTGGAAGCGGGATGACGAGCGAAGCTGAACTTTCACTTCTTTCTGTACCGGTAGAAACAAACAATTTTTCCGTTCAGCTCACCTAAATGGAACATTTTGAAACGCTTCTGTGAGCTCAATGCTTAGCCGTTTCTTCTGTAAATTGGTTTAGAGTTTCTTTTTGAGAAACTGTAGTGGCTGACAAATTTGCAGGAAAATGTCTGCTTGTTGGTTTGCAACAGTTGTTCAAAATTTTCCGTTCTGGTGAGCTGAACGGAAAACTCATTTGTTTCTACTGGTGTGCGCAGAAAGAGAGAGAACGAACGCACGAACTTTTATCGCCCAACACAAAAACAAAATAGAGTTAGCAAGACGAAGAAGAACTCGTACCAGAGTGGGAAACGAAGAGACGCGGTGATGAGGGTAGAGATGGGAAACGGAGAGACTGCATTCGGTGGGGTTGTATTTGCTTGGGCTCTGCTTGAAGGAATCGAGAAGGGTGCAGTGAAGGTGTAGAGACGAGTTGAGAGACATTCCAAAGCTGCCATTCCGTCAATTTCGTACCGAAATGAAAGATTTTTGGGGCATTTACTATTCCGTTACGATTTTCAGTTATTTCTGCTTAACTTTTAATTATATTAAGTTGGGGTGGGCAAAAATTATGTATCGATCGTACATGTGGCAGGGGTCTGCCTGGCCCCACCCGCTGGGGTCTGGCTGGTCTACGTCCCCTGAACTTGAGTTTAGACCCTTCTCCGCTAATCTAAGAATCGTGTTTGTTAACGGTGCCTTTAGCCATTTTCGATCCCCTTCCATGATTTCCATCATACTTGTTTAGGGGTTGGGTGGGGCTACACCCAGTTAGAAACATAACCACTCCTCTACCTGAACCTGTTACATACATGTATTATTTGCATGATGTGTGATTTCGTTCTGACATTGATTATTTTAGGAGGCTGCAAAAGCATGCCCGAAAACCATGTTACGTACTGTGCCAGCAACGGCTTCCCCAGATCGGTTGTGCAGCTACTCAACCACCGTTTCCAGTCTGCAACCGACTGCCGCAGCCACTGTCTGATGAACCCAAAAGCCCATCTGACCAAGAGAGATTGGAGTTTACCTGCTTGGGCCGCCTCAACCCCCAATTTACACCCAACCTTACCACAATCGAGTTGAGCTCAAGCTGACACAGAACTTCAACGTCATCTCTGGTTGGGACCAATTGCCTGTGGACATATCAGCTTTCTAATTTTTATAAATTTGTTCATGGTTAATTATTTGCGAATACAGTTTGTTTACGAAAAGTTCTTGCTGTGAATTTTATGGCGGTCAGCACGTGTTTAGTAAGCTATGGCAGCTCAGTGCTCTGTTTGGTGACTGTCACTTTGAAAGGTTGGTTTGTTGTGCGATAAACTCACCTTTACTACCCTTTTGACATTGTTTTTACACGTTGTTGTTGTTGTTGTTTTGGTCTAAAAGTGCTTGCTTCTCGATTAATGTATAATTTACTTTTTGCTAGTGGTGCTACGTACGTGTGTGTCTAGTGCGTCTAATGTAGTTCGTTGCTCTATTGTTCATCTACCTGCCTGCTGGCGTTTGTATTGTAAGCTACTGTACCCTATTAAAAGCATACATTCTATACACTCGCACTTAATTCTTTGCTTTTCCTGAAAATAACAATGGTACGCTTTGCTTTTCTTCTTTCTTTTTCTCTCGGATCAACTTGAAAAAGTGACAGCCGATCTGAATAAGCAGTCCACTCTCGAGACGAAGAGATCGTACGCATCTGTCCTGCAAACAGCTAGAAATGGCTTGCCTGTGCCTAACCCTTCCTCCTGTTATGACAAATTGCACTCTGAGTTGGTGCGTATTTGTGACTGGGAACGAGAGATGCGAGAACGTGAGCGACGCAGCCTAAACCTCGTTATTAACGGACTTTTCACTCGAACAACAGACAGAAAGGACGTCCCTTCACTAGTCAACGACCTGTTTTCTGAGCTGTCTATTGACTCTCACTATCTACTGTCCGGTCTAAAACAGACAGAACATATTTGCTGGTAGTGGAACAGCCTGCCAGATGAAGTAGTTCATTCTCGGTCTGTAAAAGCTTTTCAACAGAGTCAGTCCTATTGATCTTTCGCATTTTACTAACAGATAGTGGTGGGTTCGTTCTATCTAAAATAGCCTTGTGGCTTAACTTAGACCTTCTTCCCTGCACTTTGCTATCGTGTTTGATGTATGTATGTTCTGTATTTGTTTAGAGTGTCTGGGAACTAAGCGCCGCTCGTTTATTTTGCCGCTCGTTTACTGGTTTTACTGGTGTAGAGCAGACGGCATAAACATTGATTGATTGAGCGTTCATTCATATAATATATCGTTGTTCTTGAATGTCGTTCACCGCCGCACGAGGTTCAACAGTTTCCGCTTCAAACTGCTTGTCAGCATGTTTTAGTATGCTGCCTGTCAATGAAGGCTTTTCACTTGAGAAAGCAATTGCGGGATCGACGAGAAAATGATGAAAGTGACCGGTTTGTTGACTACCGCACACTCTGTATTCGGAGAGTGAAGGCCAAAGCCTCCATATTTGTTGTTTTCGTTTTTGTTTTCTTTTAGGTACATTGTGTACGATCTCTACTCTACCTACACTACACGAGCAAGTACTTATAGCAGCAGGCTGGCGGCCAATCATATCCGACTTGGGTGTGACTTTGTCCATCAATTCAGGATGCGAGAGTTGGTGCGTGTAGTTGTTGCAATATTATGGTAACAAAAATCAGTTGTTATCTCTCCACTTTCATATAAATAGCCATATTTCTAGAATACCAGGCCTCGATACCGTACAACAATTGAGATCGCACACACACATGAGCAGCACACAAGATCGGCACACCCAATCAAGCACATGACTAGGTGTTCCACTGCTAAATTGGCAGCACAGATCTCCGATAGCCTGTTTGGCCTGTGGTGCGAGTGCAACAGGTTTTGCGTCTGGAGCAAAGCTAAGTCTGTAATCTATCTGTACTTCTAGATACTTTTAGCCTCTGTTGCACACAGATATCGAGGCAGTCTGCTAATTGAAATTTCGTATTTTATCGTTTTCATTGGGCCTGCCCTGCATGCAAAGTTTATCAAATGAAGGGCTCAGCCAATCGTCGACAGACTACCACCCCTATATCTGATCGTATCGAGTAGCGTATGTAGCGCTCATCGTTCTATAAACAATTTCCAAGGAGGGTTTGGTCCCCAGCTCTTGTAACGTAAGTCTAAAACTTGCTTCGCTTGTCAGGGAGTCAAGTCAGCATTGATAAACACAGATGCGTACTGCGCCTTGGCCATTAAAAGGCCTCGCTTTCTAAATCGCTCTTTTGGTTACGCTGTCTTTCAATTGAAGCGTTCAGACGAAGAAATGCCTCAGTCCATAAATAGATGAAACGAGAAAAACGCATTCAAAGTTTTCGGCCAGCCTGAAATAAATTTTGCAAAATGCTATGGCCTAAAGTGTATTATGCCAAAAGAGGCCTATATCAGTGCTACTCTGCACCTCAGTTTGGGCCACCACATGTTTCCTGATTTGCATATTTTTAAAAATTTGTGAAAGTGGACTTAGGCTGTTTTAAGGTCTAAACCGTAAAACAGCCTAAGTCCATATTCACAAATTTAAAAAAGATCAGAAAGAATAACAGAACAGTATTAGTAGTAGGCTTGATTGCCTTCCAGAACTCCGGGTAGTGGACTAGCAATCTTGCCATCAATCTGCAGCTTAAAAATAGAGCTACTATAATCTGAAATGTAAAACCCTCGTTGCGAGATTCCATAATAAGGAGGGAAAATGTGTCCCAAGGCCCATTTTAGTCTTCAAAAGCGGCATTCGATCAAAGTTTCTTGAACTAGTCTATCAGTACTGTAAGGCCCCCGATTTTTAAGTTTAAACAATGATTATTGAATGAGAAATTTGAGTTCAAAATTTTATCAGCCTTACTAAATGATGGAAAATTTGTGATTTTCAGCCATTAGGTAATTTAATCCAGAACCTGAAGGCGTACGCTAGTGTTCTTGCCACTATTCTGTAGCTTAAGGATAGCGCTACAATAATCCGAAACATAGAGCATAGATTTTAGGGGTTACAGATAAACTATTGGGGCCGAAAGGGGTCAAAAATTTTTTTTCATCAAATACGCAATTCGACCGATGCTTCTTAAAGTAGTCAAAAAGTACTCTAAAACCCCCGATTTTTAAGTCAAAATGCTGATTAGTAAGCCAGAACATCAAATTCGAAATTTTGATTCAATAGTTAAGCAGATCGATTTACTGTAACTTCGAATTTAAGCATCCAATCTGGGATTTCTTTCCAGGCGTTTGAGAACTCGTCTATACTATGCATTAGTGTATCAACTTTCAGCTGTCTAGGCCAAAGTTTTAATTTTCTGTGTGAATATTGAGGCTCTTGACTTGGACTTAGGCTTTTCTTCAACTGAATTTCGAGCACTTTTAAAAAATTGCGTTTGTGTAACTTGTTACATAGAATGTTTTCAGATGAAATAATTTGTATTTAACATGTCTGTAGTTAGAGGATTGTGCTGCCGAGTAGAACTCAATTTTTTCAAAAAGTGGACTGAGGCATTTCTTCGTCTGAACGCTTCAATTCCACTGTTGACTTTCGGTTCAGTCGATCTGTCTCCTGACAGACCGGATATTGGCAACCTGGGTAAAGCCAATCTTTATGCACCTAAAAGCAAACGCAAAAACAAAAAGTTCTTGCATATTTCCGCTTAGAACCGCTTATAAATGCATTAGTAGAAACGGCGCCCGCAGTACTGGAATTTAGGGGTGCGTCTGGCTCCCGAGCGCCCCGTCGCCCCGGGGCGCCCGTCGCCCCTATTCGTTGTTGCCCTATTTTTGGCCATCCGGTATTATCCGGTATCCGGTATCCAAAATATACCGGATACCGAATAATGTTTTAGAGCAAAAAATACCGGATTATCCGGTATATACCGGATAATACCGGATTACGGTTGCATCTCTACACATCAGTGCTTAAAAGTACGGTATTTCCGGTATAAAAGATACCGTACACGCATTTGGCGAAAAATACCGTATACTGGTCCCATCCCTACATAAAACAAAGCTGATATTTCCGATCTCGGGCCTCGCCTAAAACCAAGCCAACGAAACCAAACTTGTAAACTTGTCCATCTTCATATGGCACGTGTCTTCTCACTGCCCTTGTGCGGGCTCGCATTCGCAGTCAGTCGGCGGCGCAGCACGCGGCAGCACAGATTTGAGCGGCAAATTCAAACCGGCAGGCGCCGCCGGCAGCCGCCTCTCTGCCGTTGTGGCTACGTTTCATTTGTTCCTTTTTAGTACATAGAGTAGTAGTAGATAGCGGCCGTAGGGTAGGGTAGGTTGAGGTGCGTCAGAGTTTAGGTATTGTAATTAAACATTTCCAAAGTTCAAATCCAAATGTGTGTCATCGTATCCCAGTGAGGCTCATGGGAAAGTGAGGGAAAGAAGAAGACAGGAAATTACTGTTCCAAACGCTTGAACCAACTCTGATAAAGGCAGGCAGATTCAAACTCATATAGAATAAAAAGTTGACCGGCGAAGTTTTTTGTCAGTTGACACATTAAAAAAGCGTGAACGTTCCAACACGACGCAGCGCATTTCACCAACACGGAGCAATTGGTTGCTGCAAGACTGTTTAGGGACGGACAGGGCAAGACGCACAGAGAGTGAACTTGAATCCAAATCCATTTCAAACTAACAGAACATGAGCTACCGTATAAAACACGTTCGTGGCTGGTGGTCTTCCTGAAATTAAGAATAGCTACGCTACTTTCCGCGGTTGTTTTTTAGAGGAAAAATATAAACTACGAAGTTTTCGCTTATCAACTACACATTGCTCTTTATTAATCAAGTCTCTGTATGTACTTGATGTACCTTACCTTCACAATCAACAAAATAGCTCCATATTCTGTAACTGCTTGTTAGATCTCCATACTGTAGTACAGCAGGCCTTAAAACTACAGTACAATGGAAGCATTTCTCTTAGCCAAAATTATTTACTGAAACAATTTTTACTCCAGTGAAACTAAAAATAATTTTTAAAAATTCCTAAAAACTGTAAATCAATCCGATTGCATTTGATTAACTTTCTAGCCTCTGACCTTGGAAATGACTAAATCCATGGCTTTGTAAATGGGAAATTGAGTGTTTTGACACTGTAAAACATTTTCAGCAAATACCGAATAATACCGGTATACCGCTGCAGGGCGCAGGTTTGAATTTGCCGCTCAAATCTGTGCTCCCTATGCTGCGCCACGGGCTGACTACGAATTCGCGCCCGCACAGGGGCGGTGAGACGACGAGTGTTATGACCTGCCTGACCTGATAGGTAATATGGGATCGGATCACCACGAATTCGAACACCCAGTGTACGGAAAGTGGTTCTGTCGTTTTGACCGTTACTAAGGACCGTAGTTTAATGCAAATGTTCCTTGGCACAATAGATTGCTCACTTTCTGCTAGTTCAGTCTGAAATTGAAGCTGTGAATTTTTAGAGTCGAGAAGAGTAGTCTGTGGTTGGCAGCAAAATACATCAATTTTCAAAAAATTGAAAAATAATTGAAAAAATTGCATCATTCCGCTGTTTTGAAACGAAACAAATGACTATAGTTTTAAACTACGGTTGAATGTGAATCGGGTATGCGCTTTCCTACTGAGGTACTCTACCTACTCTCACACTTTCCTTCCTCATTCCATGTCCATCATCAAGCCGTGAATAGCAGGTCTGGTCTATGCGATCCGATCCGATTTGCGGGGGCCCTATGACCTACGACCAGACTCGAGGTTCATTTAGCTACCCCCGTGATTCGTCTCGTCATCTCGGACGTTACCCTTCTTTCACTGCCAGCCACTCCTAGCCATGCTGCTGGGCGCCGGTCACCAGGAGGTCTCTTCTCCGGCGGCGTATCAATGCCATGATGCTAACAGCTCCCGACGGCCGCCGGTGCCCCATATGCCAGAGGGCTCCCAGCATAGTTTGGTTTCTCAGACAGCTTCTGACATCGTAGATCTTCTTCCCAACGCGGCATGCTTTGTGGAGCGGCTTCGGTGCAACGGCAGATCCAGTCGGTTCCCATTTTACTAGCTGTCACCAGCTTTCGGTGGCCTGGGTGGAGCTTTGTGCCGATGACCAACTCTTTGCGGCAAGAAACTTGCCGCGCCGAGAGGATGAGCGCACGACGTCGCGCACAGTGGCCATGCGCCCTAAATCACTACACCACTGTGCCGGCCAGGTTTGGTCTAGGGGACCGTTCATAAACGACGTCGTTCCAGAGGGGGGGAGGGGGGGTCGGCTGAAATGCGACGATAGACGACGCACCAGGAGGGGGAGGGGGTTAGCAAAAAACGACGTCGCTTTTTTCGGATTTTTAGGGTACTTCAATTACATTATTTTCGATTTATGCACATTCTGTCAAACGTTTCTCCATACAGAAAAGCTTTCCAGAGTGGTTGTAGGGATTTATTCTATTGATTGCGCAGTATGGTAACAAAAAACGTGACAGTACTGTATGTACTGCCCTTTTATCGGGGGGGGGGGGTAATCCGAAAACGACGTCGCCATAGGGGGGGGTTCCCAAGAAACGACGCAAAGCGATTTTGGGGGGAGGGGGGGTCCGAAAAATCGGGATTTTGGAACGACGTCGTTTATGAACGGTCCCTAGTGTGAAACGACAGCGATTTTCAATCGGAAAGTGCCAGAAGGCGGTGGTTGGTTCGCAGCGGCTAGTCGACAAGGAAAATCGAACCGAACTACTGGTGTTTGGTAGTGCATTTGCGTGTATTTTTGTGTACATTTGTGCATGTTTATAAGTATGCAGAAAATATGTTTATGATTCTGCAGAAAATGCAAAATGAAGGCCAGATTTTTAGCCAGAAACGCTAGAGAAATGAAATCTCTCAAAACGCGCTGCTTGAAAACTATGATAGCTTTGAAATTGAGTTACTTAGCGCCATGTTATTTCTTTAAGAGGTTATATCTACTGTTTATTACTGCAGCAGAAATTCTGTTTCCGATTATAACGACTTTAGCTGATCAAATAAACTTCCAAAGAAACACATTTTGAGTACTATTTGTCTATGGTAATGTAATGTGCATCGGAATTTTTATGCGTATGTGTATATCCTGTACAAGAAACTAAGCTATTTTTCGCTGTCGAATTACGAGGGAAGCGGCATGCATTTGCACTTGTGCATGACGCACTGATGCTCCGATTATGATACAACGACACTACCCCCACCAATTTGGAACTAACGGTTTCTTCTATTACTTTATGCGTTATTTTCAATTGTGCACCATAGCATATCATACCATCGCGGTTTAATAACAGCCTACCACCACGCAACGTAAACATCTCGCAAACGGAAAATGGCTGCTTATAGCAAGAAATCGACCAATCACCAGTAAGCGATCCAGGCCCCAACATGATAAACTCCGCCTTCAACCAATCAGTGGCGATCCGAGACGCTCTCTCCATTTTAGCTCCGCCCTACTTCTGAACGGAGGAACAATGTTTGACCTCAAATCAAACTAATTTTTTACGATGTTTCACAACAACAAAGATCAAAACAGGGCCCTCTGCATAGGACCTTTGGGGCCGTTCATAAACGACGTCGTTCCAAAATCCCGATTTTTCGGACCCCCCCTCCCCCCAAAATCGCCTTGCGTCGTTTCTTGGGGACCCCCCCCCTACGGCGACGTCGTTTTCGGTTTACCCCCCCCCCCCAATAAAACGGCAGTACATAGAGTACTGTGACGTTTTCTTGTTACCATACTGCACAATCAATAGAATAAATCCCTACAACCGCTCTGGGAAGCTTTTCTGTATGGAGAAACGTTTGATAGAATGTGCATAAATCGAAAATAATGTAATTGAAGTACCCTAAAATTCCGAAAAAAGCGACGTCGTTTTTTGCTAACCCCCTCCCCCTCCTGGTGCGTCGTCCATCGTCGCATTTCAGCCGACCCCCCCTCCCCCCCTCTGGAACGACGTCGTTTATGAACGGCCCCTTTACAGACCGGGAATCTTGTTAGATCTGAAGAGTTTAATCAATGGCTTCTCTCCAAGTCCCGCCTTTTTTCTAAATCACCATAAGCAGCTCGTCCGCGCTCGCTTGTCAACGAAGAGAAGAGAGGGGTGACAGCCTACAACATTTTTATGCAGACCTGATAGAGATATATAGCATAGTGCATAGTGGAAAGGTCTGCCGCGCGGACGCGCTTGCAAGATTAGCACTATGATCAGGTTTTAGGCTCCAACATAAGTTGGGATTGGGCTTAGGATCAAGTTAAACTAACTTTTTGGGTCAATCTTAGTCTTATGTTAATCGGATAGGTTTTGGCTAGTGGGGGCAGTGTTGTGTACTACGATCAATGTTTTCTCATAAAACTATTTGAGTCTACTTTCTTAACGAAAAACAAAATGGTCACTCGATCGAAGGTACAATTATAAAAGCGAGTCACGCAAGGAATTCCATTTTCCCTTCAACAAGTTTGCACGCAATCCTGAATTGATTACAATCTCTTAATGCTTTCTAAGGCAAGTTTGCCTTGTTTATACGTACTGTAAGAGCATGAACAATTCCTCAACAGACCACCTAAAAGTAGTGTCGTTGATCGTCAACTTCGCTCTATATAGTGCCATCGGGTTTCCAGTTCTCATCACCAACTTCTTGTTGCTCTTGACCATTTTACGGCACGCCGCGCTACGCGAAAGGAAGGAGTTCGTACTGATCGCCACGCTGAGTTTTTGGGACGCCCTTAGCTACGGACTTTTCAACGTATCTGCGAGTACGAATAAATCAAATCAAGACTGCAACTTCTACTATTATGTATTTTTCAGGTATCTACCGCATACCAAAACTACTGGACGGTAGTTTCACACGACCTGTAACCCGACTTACCTGCATGTGTACTGTACACAATATCGTATGGTTCGTAAGCTACACGCCCAGCTGTTTAATGCTGCTGGTTTTGTCGTTTGACCGCTTTATAGCCGTTAAGTGGCCATTTATGTATATGAGGTTAACCAGACGCTACGCATTAACTACAGTATCCATGGTTGCCGTACTTGGCCTACTAGCCTTTGGTACTGTAGCGTACAGGTCTTGCAACGCAACCGATACCGTAACCCAGTTATGCTGGGCGGGAAGTGCAGTGATCCCTCTAGACTACCAAGTATTCCGTGCTCTAAATACGGCTCTAGCTTTCCTGAGTATTATAGTCTACGGTATGTTACTAGCAGTACACAACATCGGAAGTCAGAAAACGAGTGACATTAAGGATAAATCGAATCGAAAAATGTCGCGCGCTAATTTACAATGGCAAACCCGGCTGACCAAAGTGATGGGCACGAGTATTTTGTGCACTTTAATTATGCAAATCGTTCCAACCGCCGTAATTAATGCACTCACTTTTTATCCTCTTTTGTACGATGCTTTCGCTGGCTGGGTTTACTTCGTCAATTGTATTAACCCCACTTGTAACTTGATTATTTATGTGAGAAAGCAGGCCGATATTAGGAAGGGTTTGTATGCGCTGTTCAGCTGCAAAAACATGCCCGACAATTTTCGCTTGTGGCACAACAGGTAGGTACAGGGTCTGTCAAAAAAAAAACAACCCAGCAGACATTTTACTGTGGCAACCGCAAATCTCAATCGATTTGATTGAATCTTTTTTGAATGAAAGAAGACAAAATTATTGACAGATTGGTACAATTTTCATTAAGATACTCTGCTTGGTTCCTGAGATATCTACCATAAAATTTCAAACACTGATTTTGGTAAAGAACAACTAACAGTGATTAAAAATCCCAGCAGACTTTTTGTTGTAGCAACAGAAATCTCAACCGATTCGAATGAATCATTTTTTAAATAAAAGATAGATAAATTCTTGAAAAACCGGTAAAATTTTATCAAATTTATCTAAGATACTCTGCATAGTTCCTGGGATACTTACGCTCAAAGTCAAAACAGACTTTGGCAAAGAACAAGAAGAGCGACTCCATTGCATGTCATAATAAAGCAGATTCCTACTGCTGGAGGCTAATCAGACTTTACTGGTGAAGTAACCGAGCCTGTGTGTCACAGTAAAGCCTCGTGACCTTAGCTCTTAGCTGTAGGAATCTGCTATATTATGAAGTGCAACAGAATATAAAAATCGCTGCTGTTCATTTATTACAAAAATCTCTGATTTTACTTTGAGGGCAAATATCTTAGGAACCAAGCATAGTATCTTAATGAACATGGCACCAATCTGTTAAGAATTTAGTTGTCGTTCATTCATGCAAAAAGGATTCATTCAAATCGGTTGCGATTTACGATTGTTACAGCAAAAAATCTGCTGGGTTGTTGGTAGACCCTGTACTTGCAGGGCCTAAAATTGTGTAACAGTTTAGTGTGTTGGACCGCTTCTGTCTTTTCGTAACAAACTTTTCGCGTCATTTTTCTGTTGTCCGATACGTGTTGTCTGATCCGTGTGCATATAGATATAGGTATCATTTCGATCGAAGCTTGTCTGAGCCTCAATGTCAAGCTGACTGGATAAACGGCCAGGAACAGAAAGTATGTGAATCTGGCCTGGCCTCTGTCAAATTTCTAAAAATTCAAGGTTACCTTTCACTTTTTTCTCTACTTTAGTCAGTCAGCGATCTTTGCAGTGAATCAGTTGTATAGCTACGTAATTACGTAGTTGAAGCCAAGCCAGTTGTATCTGCGTTGTGTAGGCATTTGCAATGCAAAGACATTCGAAACTGTTTGTAACTTATTAATCTTAGTACATAGTGCGTACGCAAGATCCATAATCATTTGCGCGACTGATACGTGTGCCAGTTTGTGAACTGTATAAAACGCTGAAACCTGACCGCGATGGGTTCACGTACAGGAGGCCCCAACATCGGCAGCATCAGTACGGCTGTTTTCACTTAGAGCCGGCCATTCCAAAGCACCTGCGTTACATTTTAAGGCGTGCTGAGGAACTAATTTGAAGCTATTCTATTAATTTCACCTACTCTGTTCTGCGAGCGTATATGTGGTTGCTTATAAAGGTCACATGCTTTAGCAAAATCGAAATAAATAACATGAACGTCATACCGCTTATCCAAAGAATTTGTCGAATCGTTCAGACACTCAAGCAACTGCAAAACCGTGGACCTATTAAACCTAAACCCATGTTGAGCCCTAGATATAGTGTTTGAGAAAAAGCCTAATATAGTGCCTTGTCTTCTAATAATAGCATTCTCCATACGTACTAAAATCATGGCTTTTTGGTGCAGGCAAAGTAAAGTGTAAATATTAAATAACTGTTCCTTAGGCACAATCTTCTTTGATTAAGCTTGCAGACATTAGTCGGACTGAAAATCAATTATAGATTGCTTGGCTTAAAGACAAACAGAAAATTAGTAGAATTCTTGAGAGATGGCCAGCGTGGCATTGAAATAATATCAAGCGCCTCTCCATAAGTCTCACAGGAAAAAATAATAGCACAACACTACATTACGTTGTATCTCGCGAACCCCCTCTTCCAATCTTTCCCAAATTTTGCAATCTTTATATGAGCCTCTGGTATGAGCTTTCTTTACTAAATCTCTGTACTTTACCTTGACTGATTCCAATGTGGCGGATTTTTTCTTTTGTAGTTGAAAAACTAGCATTTTGCAAGAACGATTGTGCATACTACTTAAACAGGTATGCGGACAGGATGCAGTACTGCCGAAACAGCACAGGTGTCTTTATTCCAAGGCAGTACAGTAGACACAGTATAGGACAGAGTTGGAGTAATTTACAGACTGTGTTTACAAATAGTATATATAAAAAGAAGAGAACTTCCTGAGGTAAGCTCAAGTGGTCTGAAAGAAAGTCTGAAGTGTGTAGTTGTCCAAGACTTGTAGGAGTTGAGGGATTCTGTGCTTAACAGAAGTTCCCTTGAACTTAAACTTGTCGATGTGCAGGTCGTTCACTACTCCATAGATACGTTCCAGATTGGCTTGTTGTTTTTATGCTCTCCTGTCAAGCCGTTGGCCGGTTTTAGGACGTCCAAAAATTCGTCGCTCATGAAACTCGTGTCGCCTTCTTGCATTGAGAGTTCCTGAACATTAAAGAAACAGAATTTACTTCCTCTGTAGTATAACTTGGCATTAGAACTTATGAGCCGTTTTATATATGACCGGTACGATCGGCGGCGGATGGCAATCCGACCCCCACTTTTCATTTGCTCATTTGAAAGCCCTATACAAGGAATGGTTTAAAACCGAAGTATTTCCAGGATTTCCAGGGCCTTAGTCAAAACCCGTTTTTTGTTCGCGTTTCATTCAACGATATTCAGAAAGGATGACGAAATAACACAAAGAAATTTACATACAGTATAGATAAAAAAAATGTCCCATCGCTTTTTCGGCCTTCACTCAAACGTTTCGTTCTCAGTCACTTCTTTATCGATTTGGCTCAAATTTTCAGCAACAATTAATAACATGGTTGGCTAAATATTCTGCAAGTTTGGTGCCAAAATTCCGACTCATACTGGTCTTATGACCCGAAAACTAGGAATGAAGGTGGTCCACGCAAATTTATTTTTTTTCGGTAATACAAGGAGTACAGTCCTGAAACTTGCAGGAATGATTGGTGTTGCTATTGGGCATAACATACTAAGCGGGCAGCCCTGTAGCTCAAAGGGCACTAAAATGGGGGAATTTCAAAAACATGAGTGAAAATCCCATAGTTAAGAAATCTGCACCTTCTAGAATCAAAGCACTGAATCTGTTGTTAATCAACATAGATTGTAGCAGGAAGTTCGACAAATAAATGAACCTGATATTTAAACTCTGTTCCACACCATAGTAACCATCCCTGCAGCGTTTTTTGAAAATTGAAAATGTTTAGAATCGTCATTTTGCCGGATTTACGAAGAAAAGTCATATTTCGTCATGTTTTTGAAATCCCCCCATTTTAGTGCCCTTTGAGCTACAGGGCTACCCGCTTAGTATGTCATGCCCAATAGCAACACCAATCATTCCTGCAAGTTTCAGGACTGTACTCCTTGTATTGCCGAAAAAAATATATTTGCGTGGACCACCCTCATTCCTAGTTTTCGGGTCATAAAACCGGTATGAGTCGGAATTTTGGCACCAAACCTGCAGAATATTTAGCCAATCATGTTGTTAATTTTTGCTGAAAATTTGAGCCAAATCGGTAAAGAAGTGACTGAGAACGAAACGTTTGAGTGAAGGCCGAAAAAGCGATGGGACATTTTTTTTATCTATACTGTATATGAATCACCTTCTTCTTAGTTTTCGACTCTGAATCTGCGGGATTGTTTTTTGGTGGACCCTGTTATATCCAATTTGTCAGGTATTCTATCTTGCTAAAATGATAGTTAAGTGCGAGTAAGTATGGGTATGGTAAGTACTGCCAAATATTCAAGTGTACCCGAAGTATGAGTATTTTGGGTATACTTTTAAAACAGTAATTCCCAACAGTCACAGTGGCTGGAAGAAGAGCGAATACCCAAAGTTGAACAGCAAAAATAGGCATGCATAGTGAATTTGACGCCCTGAGCACCGCCACCATATATAGAAGTGCCCCAGGCCTAATTAAGTGGTTTGCTATCACTGAAGTTTTTAGTCACCTGAAGTATTATATTCACAAGTAACGTTTTTATGTAGTAGCCCGGTTAGCTCAGTACGGCAGAGCGTTCGGCTTTTAACCGAAATGTCGCGGGTTCGATCCCCGTATCGGGCGAGTTTTTGGCGCTGAAGGGGTTGGTAAAACACTTTTTTTAGTTGCCGTTTTAACACATTTTCGTTCAAAACTCAATCCTCTTGAAATTTTTTCCGGAAGTTATGTGTACGGAATGGCATGGTGCGAGTTAGAAGAACAACTTGATCATAGTCACGCAAAGCAAGTTCGGTATATCTTTTGAGAATATAAGCAGTTATATCATACCTGTGGGGGTCTGGGGGGTCTGCCTCCACCCGACTTAGGTCAGCCCCCCGGATGGTGACCCCCCAGACGATTTCACCGACCCCCTCCGTTTTTTCTGGCAAGTAAATTTTTGAGCAAATTACAATTTCAGACACAAAAATTGACAAAATCGCATTCAAAACAGCACTTTTTACCTGTATATCAGCCCAAGTTAGCGATTTTTAGCCAAAAAATTGCGATTTTTTAGATTTTCGAGCGTTTTTTAGTGCCCAATCCCCTCCCAAAATTTTGGCTCAGACCCCCTGGCCGGCGTCAGACCAGACAACAGATGTTGCGCTTTGGTCTGTTCTTATACTCAGACTGCAGCTAATCTCATCATAGCTGCCAACAGACTCACTGCTGTACTGCGTCCTACAATTCACGCTGCGGTATTAGTTCTTTTGAGGCATTCTTTCCTAAATCTTGCACTCAATCTTTTAAGATTTGGCGTCACTAGATGCCGGTAGCTATAACGGGCATGTTGTTGCACCGTTGGCTTATGTGCTGCCGATGTTACACCCGCTCTAGCGCTCGTTCTACGATGAACAGCTGAAGCCGAAATTTAGAAACTAACACTGTACTAACCCAAATCAACGAACTAAACAAACCAACGAATGAACAAATGATTGAAGCAGAAACAAACGTACGAACAACAAACGAATGAATGAACTAAGAAATGATGAACAAATGATGAATGAACGAATGAACAAATGATGAATGAACGAATGAACAAATGCATTCGCACCAATTTCTTTCGTGCTCTTCAGACGTCCGTTTTACTTGAAACGACAGGTGTCAAAGCGGGGCGCGAAGCAAACGAAGAGAAGCAGCCAAGTGAGCGCCGCGACGACCGAAGAAGGCAAGCCGGCCGGCCTTGGCCGGCGCAGCAAAAAGACAAGAGCGTGCTCTGCTCTCAGAATTTATACTGTGCACTCACTCGCTAACACATCGCTATATGCAGCAAGACAAATTACGCAAACTGCGTATATCAAATCTAAGGGATTTGACAACAGGGACAAGTAACTGACTATACTGCGAATGGAAAAATAAAGCTAGTACCGTACACACTGTATCTGCGTCAAATCTGTTATCTTCGTGAAAAATCAGTGAGGGGAACAAGAGCGACCGGATTCCTGCTAGGCGTTTTACTGACTACAGTTGGCCCGATCTTTTGCACGTGCCACAAGTCCAGATTCTGGGGTAGAGTCTTACACTTGATCAGACTAATCAAGGCTTTTCTGATATCCTGCTGCTTTCTGGCATAGATCAACAGGTTACAGACCGGGTTGACACAGTTGACCAGATAGACCCATCCGGCGAAATTAGCATAGATGCTAGGAAAGCGAGACATCAGACTCAGCCCCACTGTGGGTAAGATGAGGAACAAAACGGTGCAGATGCAACTGGTGCCCACTGCTTTGGTTAGTCGCTTCTGCCATTGCAACCCAGTCTTCTGTCTAGTTTTACTCACTTGACTGTCGGTTTTGTTAGTCTTATTAGACATGGTCTTGGAACGATTGGCAACCAGTACCAGACCGTATATGGCAATGCTGAGCACTGCCAATGAGACATTGAACATGTGGTGCAGCTGATAATCAGATGGCCGGGCAGCCTCTCCCACCCAGCAGAGTTGAGTGACTGACTGATCAGTAGAGCTGGAGCCTGCTGCTCTGTATATGAGTAGCGCATACTGTAAGAAATCGACCACCGTAAGCACTGATACAGTAATGAGTGCGTAACGTCTGTTCAGGCTCATGTAGAGCACAGGCAACTTGACAGCCATCCAGCGATCCAACGACAGCACAACCAGCATCAGACTGCTGGCAGTGTAACTGAGGAACCAGATGCTGCAGTGGAAGGTCAACATGCAGCTAAGTCTGCTAGTGGCGCTAGTGTAGTGGCCGCTCAAAAGTTTGGGAATACGGTAGACACCTGCAATTCACTGATTTCTTGATTACGTACCTAGTGCCTACTGTTGAAAAAAACCGCAATATACTTCCAAGCTTTAGTTTGAGCAGACCGATCTATTTGAAAGAGCGCGTTCTGGTCGATCGATTGGCAGGTAGGCCGCCAAAAAGAAACCACCGAGTCGGGTACTGTAGGAGTTTAAAGTGAGTTCAGCACACTTTCCTTCTGTTTTTAATGTTTTTGGCATGGTTTTGTTTAATCATGGCTTTTGGTTCAAATTCCGAATGGAAAGTGTATGCTATTATGCAAGTTTCGTTTGCACAAGGCTCAGCGTGCATTCAGTAGCCTAGCCATTATTCAAGAGCCGAATGCTATACTTGAAGCAGACGCGCCGAGCAAAAACCAATCTACGATTGTGGTCTTCTTACGATACAGCGTTTTTGAAGGGCTCCACGTCTGTAGAGAGAATGCCAAGCCGGCCGTCGTACACTTCGTTAACAGATGACGAAAAAGAGGGCAGGCAGAGCTCTGCGCGAAAGTCAGCATTTTCCGACTAGAATTTGAGGCAAAAAATTATAAAAGACTGATAAACAGGAGAAAATCGCAAGGTTCTAAGCTGGCTGAGTAACTGCTACAGTAGCCGACTCAGCGGTTTCTTTCCGGCCGGCGACCAGCCAATCAATTACTCGAATGAGACGGAGAGCTAAAAGATCCGTCTACTGAAACTAAGGCTGAAAGTGAATTCCCGTTTTTCTTAGGGCAACTTGTTCAAACAACTTACGAATCCAGTAGCGTACCCAGATGGTGTAGGGTGGGTACACCCCCTTTTAGGTGGAGGGGAGGTAGGAAGGAAAAATTGAGCAAAAATACGAAAAATGAATGAATAACCTACACCTGTCTATTTTATTCCCCAAATTGGTTTTAGATGCGTTTTTGAAGTCTAATTTTTCGAAAACTCGCTTTGACCAAATTTTAGGCCGCCCCCTTTATAAAATCCTCGGTGCGCCCCACAGTACGAATAATTTACAGTTAAATTCTTACTTGCTGCAATGTTGAACAGTCCATAGGACAAGCAATCGTAGAAACTGAGTGTTGCAATAAGAATGAACTCTTTTCTGTTTCTTAGAGCGCTATAGCGTAGAATTGTAGCCACCAGTAAAAGGTTACTGACCATGACAGGTACACCGACTGTACAATATAGAACAAAATTTGACAACAGAGACATTGTCTCTACTCGAAGTGTCTCATTCGATATAGACATGGTGCACGCAACCGATTAGAAGACAGATCTACCGAGCTCTGGTTAGATGGGCAAAACAAGCGTCAAATGAGTCTCCCTGCGACCTATCGGATCGCCTGAGACTGCTTGCGCGTGATTTTGCGTTGCGGTGGGTGCCACAGTCTCAGAGAATCTGGCATTTGCTTGCACTTTAACAGGCTAGTCAAGCCCTTTCTAATATCCTGCTGTTTGTGCACATAGATCAGCAGATTACAGATTGGGTTGAGACAATTGACCAGATACACCCAGCCGGCCAGTTGATTGTACCAGTCAGGGTAATAGGTCAGTGCATTCAAAGCCAGGGTGGGCAGAATGAGAAACAACAGCGTGCAGATGCAACTGGTGCCAACGGCGCGAGTGAGTCTGCGTTGCCACTGTTTTTCTGCTTCACATTCACTTAGCTCTCTCTTGTTACTGTCTGTGCCAACACGCACCCGGGACTGATATGCCAACACTACCATACAGTAGAACAGTATACTTAGTATGGCGAGTACAGTGGACTGTAGGTAATGTCTGTGGTAATCGGTGGGCAATACAGCTTCTCCGGTCCAACATATTTCAGTTACAGTATGATTGGCCCAGTAGGATCGGCCGAACATAAAGCCGAATTCCCCACAGGCGAGCAGGAACACAATGGATACTATGACCAGAGCGTAGTGACTGGTTAAGTTGATATATTTGACAGGATAGCGCACACACACAAACCGGTCGAACGATACTACCGCCAGCATGATACAGCTGGGTGTGTAGCTGCAGAACCAAACGGTGTTGTGCACTGTTAATAGACAAGAGAGGCGGCTCGTTTCGTCGGAGTCACTCTGGTCAAGGAGTTTTGGAATGCGGTACACACCTGCAAGTTTCAGCAAGTTAGCAAAGGTGGCTCCATCCGTAGAAGAGATGCCCTCGGGCTGGGCAGGTCGGCCCGGAGTGGCCCGCATTTTCTTGCCGGTCAGCTTCTTTCAGTCAAGTCCAGTTGGTGGGGGGTCGGTTGGGGCTGGTGGGTCAGTACTTGGGGTGGAATGCTCAGTCAGTGTGGTGTGGTCAGTGCTTTGGTCAGTGGAAAGGTGGGTTGATCAGTCAGTCTTTGTCAGCTGGGGTCAGTTGATAGGTGGGTAGCCAGACCGATCACTCAGTTGGGGTCAGTCAGTTGATTGGGGAGAGTACTTGGGTAAGTGGGTGGGTTGGTCAGTTGACGGGGAGTCAGTTAGTGGGTTGGTGGGTGGGTCGGCCGGTCAGTAATTAGGTTGGGGGGGGGGGGGTTTAATCCGTGAACAAGTTGGTCCGGATGGCCCATTGGTAGAGAAAGATCAGTTAGTGGGTCGGTTGGTCAGCGGTGGTTCAGTCTGTCAGTAGCTCATGCGTCAGACTGTGGGTCAGTGGGTTGGTTGGTCCGTTAGTGGGGTCGATCGACAGGTTGGTGCTGTGCCTGTTGGTAGGTGGGTCAGTTGGTCAGCAGGTTGGAGGTCAGTCGATGGTTAACAGGTTAAGTGGGTCAGTTAAGTTGGTTGGTCGGTCAGTTGGTCACTCGGTTGGTCACTTGGTCGGTCACAGTCACTCAGTTGTTCAGTCAATCATTGTGTACTCACATCTTTTATTGCAAATTTTTTTATGAATGAAGTTTCTATGAATAAAACTATTTCTGAAATGGGTTTCAGTTGAAACTGTATTGCAAAATTGATAAAAAATTTGGCAGGAATTCGTCAAAAACTAGTAAATTTCTACAAAAGTTGTAGTAAAATCTTCACGGGCCAGTGGCGTATCCAGGGGGGGTGTAGGGTGTGTACACCCCCCTTTGCCGTGGAGGTAGGAAGAAAAAGTCTGTCAAAAATATAAGAAACTGATGAATTATGTACTAAAACTGTCTAATTTGTACTCAGAATGCCTTCTAAATGCGTTTTTGAAGGCCAAATTTTCAAAATTTTGTCGCTCTGGTCGGGCAGAAGCCCATCCAGGCCATTATAAACTACTAAAACTTGTAATTTCTGTTAATTTTAAGCTCGGAATGCGTTTTAAACGCGTTTTGAAGGCAAATTTTGCTAAATTTTCTTGCCCTGGTTGGGCAGCGGCCCAACCAGGCAGTTTCAAAATTTTACACCCCCCTTTCCAAAATCCTGGATACGCCACTGTCACGGGCGGTCGGTCGGTCGGTCGGTAAATCATACAGTACCTGCACTGAGAGTAAACACTCCATAACAGAGCAAATCCCAGAAGGCTAGAGTGCCGATAAGAACAAACTCCTTTCGTCTACGTAGAGCTCTGTATCGGAGGATGGTAAGGAAAAGCAACAAGTTACTGATAATTACGGGAGGCCCAACTATACAGTAAACTACAAACGATATAAGCAACCACATATCCGCTCGCAGAATGCACCTGAGCTCAGCCTACAGAGTGGGTGCAATCAATAGAATAGCTTCAAATTAGTCCCTTAGCACGCCTTAAAATGTAACGCAGGTGCTTTGGAATGGCCGGAGTAGTAAGCCGCGGTCCACTGGGGGGGGCAGTGACGTCATCCGACGTCTCTGCCTCTCCCAGGGATGATCTTAAGATTACGGTTTACTACGTCACCGAAAATTTCAAAATTACTTTTGCTCGGGTGGGTTTCGAACTTTGTACCTTTCGCTTTAGAGTCGCACGCTCTACCATCTGAGCCACACTATCAGTTAGAATTAAATGTCTAAAAGGTCTAGATATGTGTTGATGTTTGCCCCTCCAGCTCTGTCCTTCTTACTCTGCCCCTCCAGCTCTGCCCCTCCTGCTCTGTCCCTCCAGCTCTACCCCTCCAGCTCTGCCGCTCCTGCTCTGCCCCTCCAGCTCTGCCCCTCCAGTTCTGTCCCTCCAGCACTGCCCCTCCAGCTCTGACACAGTCTTCTCCATTGTTTCAAAACCGGGGGTGGGAGTTTCGTAAATCTGGTTTTTTGTTTCTCAGAGTTTGAGTTGGGAAATTTGGTTGTGAAATTTGGTGGTTGAGAATTTGGTTGGGAAATTTGGTTGGGAAATTTGGTGGTTGTGAAATTTTGTTGGGAAATTTGCTGGTTGAGAATTTGGTTGGGAAATTGGGTTTGATTTTGGAGGGAAAAATTGTCAAATTTCAACACTGCCCCCCTCAGAATTTGTGGGAGAAAGAACGTACTTACCGATTTCAGCTGACCCAACGAAATCACCGGTCGGACGCGAGACTAGTTCGGATTCAAATAGCACAAACCAGACCTCACGTCCTTCTGGTGGCCCTGAAGAGGGCCGTTGGGTTGGTTTATTGAATTTGTTGCTGTTTCAGGGTTCCGTCTTCTCGATCACGAAGGGCAGGCCGCGCAGCTCTCGCTGGATAGCGAAGAACTCGTCGATGTAGAGGTCGGGGCACATGCCGGGCTGGTCGGGGTTGTCGTTCACCTGGAACAGGAAGAAGGAGGTATTATTCGATTTTTTCAAAGTATGTACCTGCATGATCTTTTCGTAGTCGTCGATGTGGCAGAAGAAGAAGAGTAGGCAGTGGTCGCCCAATTTGTAGGTGCCGATGGCCTTGTAGTCGGAGGCCTGCACGAAAAGTCTGGTGGCCGCGACCTCGGAGCCGTCCACCATGTTGTTACTGTAGATCAGCTTCACCAGACCAGGGGTGTGGGTGGTGAGAGGCTTGACAACGGGGACATAGCCGAAACCCTCAGACTCCTGTCTACCGAACACAGCGTTCTGACGCACAAGCGGGGGGATAGAGCCGGACATGACGAACGCACAATGATCAAATGACCCAGAGTCTGCTCTTAAATAGGGTGGAAGTTGATCTTAAAACGAAGTTGGTCTTAAGACCAACTCGGTCACGCCTGAACATGTTTATGACTCATCTAGTTTGTCTTAAGATCATCTAGCTCGCCTTAAGACCAACTCTATCCCTATATAAGCCGGGACGGCTGTTCATCGTCATTGTTGTGCTTTGCAGTCTGCTAGTACGTTGCTCTACGATGGCTTGTGCTGTGGATAGCATCAACGGTGTGCGCAGTTGGGTGTCGGCGTTCAACGACCGTATGTACGTTCACCTCCAGCAGACGCCCCCTTCCGGTCAAGACAAGCGACGATTCTACTGCTGGCTGCTCGGTCCGGAGATGGAGACGTTGCGCAAATCGCTAACCCGCGTCAGCAAGAGTCAGGAGGTCGCCCAGCCCGAGGTCATCCGCACCACTCCCCGCGGTTTCCGCCTCCAGTTCGTGCGCAAGGAGAAGAAGAGCGAGAAAGGCGAGGAGAAGTTCGAGCTCCAGGTGGTCAATGACAGCACTCCCGACGCCCCGATCGCTGTCATCAAGATCAAAGACCTGAAGAACTTTATGGACAGCATGCGTGATCTGCTGAAAAAACACAATGCCAAATGATATATAAAGGACTTTTGAAAAAATAAAACTGTATTTGGAATGGAGTGGCAACATCCGTTTACTTGTTGTATTTGCGGTCCGACAAAAAGCGGTAAAACTGAGTGGGCGAAAAAATTCTTGCGCAGTGCAATAATTGTGCCGAAACCAGAAAAAATTATCTTTTGCTATAGCGAGTGGCAGCCCGGCTATCAGGACCTAAACAGTATACCGGAACTGGAGTTCTGCGAAGGACTGCCGGATATAAACGAACTGAAACGGACGCAAAATCAACCTAAGCTTATTATTCTGGACGATTTGATGCAAGAGTGCGCCAAAAATCAAGAAAACACAAAGTTGTTCACTCGGGGCTCTCACCACTGGAACGTGTCTGTGCTAAACATTCTGCAAAATCTGTTCTACACAGGTCTGAGAACGTCGAGAATTAACAGTCATTACTTGGTGTTGCTAAAGTGCCCGTCCGACCAGTTGCAAATTTCTACTTTGGCTCGTCAGCTGTACCCCGGACAGCATAAATACTTTCTGGAAAGCTATAAAGACGCCTGCAGTCAGCCGTACGGGTATTTGGTGGTTGACTTGACGCCTGAAAGTTGTGACGAGTTCAGACTTAGAACAAACATTTTCCCGAACGAAATCGGTTACGCCTATCTGCCAAAAGTATAAATGTCTGCCCGACTGAAACGAAACATTGATTTTCTACGCGTTCTGCAGAAAGCTACGCCGTCTCAGAGAAAAGCTATTCTGCAAACTTCTTCCAAAGACCTGATTATTTGTATCTGCGAAGTAATCGATAATATTCTGCGAGGTACCGTACGCCTGTCGCCTAAACAGAAAAACCAGCTGGCCAAATACAAAAACATATTGCGGCAGCTGGCTAACAAAAAGGACAAAGTTCAGACGAAGAAGAAACTTCTGGTTCAAAAAGGAGGTTTCCTACCGGCCGTGTTGGCGCCCGTGCTGACAATCGCCGCGTCACTACTGGGAGAAGCGTTGCGTAAGTGATGGCTAGAAAAATGGCTTTGGTACCGCCGCAACTGTTGAATACGTTGCTAGCGCAGCAGCAGTTTAATCCGGGCGTGAATTACCTGAACAAACTAGACCAGGACATGTCGTCCGTTTTGCAAAACCCAAATTTACCCGCCGACCTAAAACACAAACAGTTCACTCAGATGCGCCACCAGTACGGTAGTGTCAAAGAAGAGTTGCAAAAACCGCTAACTCTACCGATCCCTCCGTCGGCTCTGGAAGATATCATAGACAGTTTGCCAAAAAACGTGAAGAATAAAGGAAAGATTCTACTGCAACACATAAAGCGCAGCCCTAATATTGCCTGGGATGACAAAGGACAGTTGATATTGAATGGAACTGTTATTGAAAACAGCAACATAACTGATTTGGTTCACGATTTTGTGCGCCCCAGACGCAACAGAACGCACCCGGAAGGTTGGCAGCAATTCGCTAACGTATTGCAGGCTGGAAATGTACCCAGAGAGGCGCTAGCGGAACCGGCCAGACTGAGACAAGAAGAACCGTACAGCCCTATTAGAATCCGACGCCCCGAACGTGCTCAGACACTTTCACCGGCCGTACAACGCCTATTCGATACCGTAACTCCGATTGCAAAACGAAAAGCAGAAAGAAACGTCGGTCCACCTAAAAGATATGGCAGATGGTTGGAATGGGACTAATTGTGTGAATGAAAGTATTTTGCGCGATGTATTCTATAATCTCGACAGTCCCGCGTGTTTTGCTGGAGCGCAAGCTGTGTACAAAGAAGCTAAAAAACGTTCGAATAAAATTACACTGAAAGATGTTCAAGAATTTCTGTCGCGTCAGGACACTTACACGCTGCACAAACCGGCCAGAAGAAGATACCCGAAAAACAAAATAATTACAGCCGGTTTGGACGTTGATTGGCAGTCGGATTTAGCCGATCTCTCTCGTCTGAAAAAGTACAACAGCAATTATTCGTTCGTTGTAGTGGTAATCGATGTACTAAGTCGTTATGCCTGGGCTATTCCGATTAAACGAAAAACGCCAGAGGAAGTTAAGAAGGCATTTGAGAAAATCTTTCAGGAGTCCGGCAGAAAACCGTGGCGCCTGTGCACCGACAGAGGACGCGAGTATACTGGTAAAGTGTTTCAGGATTTCCTACAACTACAGGACATACAGTACTTTAATGCCAACAACCCCGACGTGAAAGCTGCATTTGCCGAACGTTTTGTACGTACATTCAAAACCAGACTGTGGCGCTACTTTACCCGAATGAAAACATTGCGATACATTGAAATTTTGCCAAAAATAATCGATTCGCTAAACCGCAGTGTGAATCGGACCACCGGCTACCGCCCTATCGATATAACGGAAGAGAATGCCCAGCAGGTTTGGCAGAAACTTTACGGTCACCTGAAGCCGGGTGTCAAACACAGATTTGCAGTTGGAGACATTGTCAGAATTCTTTGCGAGAAAACCAAACTGTCAAAAGGCTACATTCCAAATTACACTAAAGAAACGTTCACAATCGCCGAGAGAGTGGATAGCAGAAAACCTGTGGTGTACAGACTTAACCAAAAAAAAAACCCCTTCCAGATGCAGCAGACGAACCTATCGTTGGAGTTTTCTACGAGCCAGAACTGGTGCGAGTTGTTCCTAACGTCGGTCCCTACAGAGAGATTCAGTCTGTGCTGAAAACTGAAACGAGAAAAGGTAAACTGTGGCACAAAATCAAATGGAAAAACGAAAAGAAAATCAGTTGGGTAACTGATGAAGAGTTAGTAACAGTATAAATAGACTGGTATTTTGTTGAGATTTAGTCATGATGTCCGATTCCGGTAGCGATAAGTGGCACGTGTTTGGTAAGCAACTGCCAAAATCAGAGATTGTTTTCTTTGTTCAAGTTATTCTGATTTACGTAGTGGTCATAACCAGCATTGTCAATCTGTCTCTGAATAAAGACGAAGGAAAACTGTGGACAGCTTTGCTCAGTAGTTCGTTTGGATATTTGCTGCCTAACCCATCGCTGAAGAAACGGCAGCAATGAGCGAGTTCTATCTAACAATTCCCAGCAATACGCACGTGGGAAACACAACTTGTGATTTTAGAGTGCAACTGCCCGATGTAGTGTCTCTGTCCGGCGGTTGGGATGTTGCATTGGCCCAAATACAGTACCCAAAGTCGTGGTACAACATTACAGATGAGGAAGACGGACGGGAAGGTTACAGGAAAAATACGATAAAGATTTCATTGAGAAATCATGGAATGCTGTTGCCAGTGCACCTACCGCCCGGTCAATACGACACTATCGACGAATTGTTGGAAATAATTGTTTACCAGACAGAAAAAGAAGCGCTGGAAGCTCGCAAAAGACTGAATAGAAATTTGAAAAATGATAAAGAGAGAGCTCTGTTTGCGCAACTTATCGAAGACTTGAAAACAATTCACAAACAGGTGCAATGGAAATTTCACCACCCTATAAAACGTGTGCAACTAGCGTTCGAGCAGAAATACATCTCCAAAATACGCCTGTCGCACCACCTACAGTATCTGATGGGATTTCAGTTTGATGACACGACTAAATACGGTAGTGAGAAAATTCTATCCAAGTACGCAATCGATATGCGCGGCGGTATCGATGCGTTGTACGTTTACTGCGATCTGGTGGAAAATCAAGTCATTGGAAACGTGCGAGCGCCGTTGTTGAGAATACTGCCTGCGAAAGGCAGGTACGGAGAAATCGTGGACCATGATTTTGTGGCCAAACACTACGTTCCAGTTCTCAAGAAAGAGTTTCAGAGTGTCAAAATAACTATAAAAGGTGACACGGGTCAGCTAATTCCATTCGCGTTTGGCAAAGTTATTGTGAAGTTGCACTTTAAGAAAAATGAGAACAATCTACTCTCCTGAAAGCGAACGTTATTGGGCCAATTATTACACGCAGCAAGCGCTACAACACGGCGGCGCAGCATTTATCGGACTACCGTATCAGCGCGGTGCTGGATTGGGTTCTCTGTTCGGTTCAATTTTTCGTGCAATTCTGCCGGTCGCTAAATCTGTTGGAAAGACGGTCGGGCGACAAGCTCTAAGTACTGCCACACAAATAGGCGCCGATGTTTTGTCTGGCCAAAGTTTGAAACAATCTGCAAAAACCAGAGGAAAACAAGCTGCTGCAAATTTGCTGAGAAAAGCGACCAGAAAGATAAATCAGAAAGGCCGTGGTTTGGGTGTTGCTCGCAAAAGAAAAACCACAGCCGCCCCTGCCGCCAAAAAGAGAGGCAAGAAAACTATAAAAGGAAAAGGAAAACGCCAGTCGTCAGTCAGAGATTTGTTCGGTTACTAGATGGCTAAACTAATCGACCAGCTCAGTGTTCCCAGTACAAAGACGGAGCTGAACTTGTTCGCTGTTCCTGCCACTCAAATAGCTATCGAGAATGGGTACTGGCACGCTGCCCGTCTGGTCAATTCGAACTCGGACACCGGGCCTTGGCGTTTTTGCGTTCAAGCCGACCCGCACTACTTGCAACTCAACAAGAATTATCTGTACATGAAACTAAAAATTCTAATGCCGGACGGTACAGATATCACAGCAGCCGACGCTGTCGCTCCGATAAATCTGTTGGGTAAAACGCTGTTCAAACAAATAAAGATTTATATCAATGGAAAACAGGCGTTCGACAGTTCTGACATGTACGCCTATCGTGCGTACTTGGAAACAGAACTCAACTACGACCACGGCGCTAAAATCAGTCAACTCTCCGCGGCCCTGTACCAAAAAGACAGCCCAGCTAATCTAGTGGAAAATGTGAACAATAGAGGTTTCGCGGCCAGACGTGGCTGGTTCTTTAACGCTAATGAAAACAGAGTGGTGGAGCTGATGGCACCTATACACGCAGACGTGCTAATGTCAGACCGTTTGATGCTGGACAATACCGAAATTCAGCTGGAGTTGCACAGAAATCCCGACAGTTTTGCTCTGTTGTGTTTTGATGCAGAGCCTCAGCAGTACAAACTGCAGATTCGAGACATGGTGTGGTACATACGTAAGGTGGAAGTCATGAAATCTGTACAGGTGGGTTTGGAAGCTACGTTGCAGCGCCATATGGCCAAGTACCCTATTAGGCGCGTTCAGATGAGACGGCTGCATATCGCGGAAGGACGCAGGTCTACTCCTTCCAATACTCTATTCAACGGCCAAATACCTCGGCGTTTGGTGATAGGGTTCGTTGATTCGGATGCTTTCTACGGAAACTACCAGAAATCACCGTTTCTGTTCAAAAACTACTCGATGACGTCTGCTAAAGTGTCTGCTGCGGGAGTGGTGTACCCTAGAGAGCCACTTACGATGAATTTTAACGGGAGCGAGTTCGTAAGGCCGTATGTACAGTTGTACGAAAGTTTGGGCAACTCTAAAGATGACACGGGCAACTACATTTCGCTGTACGATTTTAAACACTCTCACTGTCTGCTGGTGTTCGATCTAAGCCCGGATGAACAAGACGGCCTTCACTGGCAGCTCATACGCGAAGGAAGCACTTCGGTGGAGATACAGTTTGGTGAAAACATACCGGCCGGAGGCATCGAAATGATTTGTTACGCCGAATTCGACAATATGCTGAGTATCGACCGTCAACGTACCGTTTATTTCGATTACACTGTGTAAGTCAAAATAAATCTTTGTCAATAGACCAAAACACACTGCCGACAGCTGCACCAAACTCTTTCTTCCACACCTCATCAGTCCGAATCAGATAGAAGTTGTCTTTTTGCAAAAACTGGAACGCATCTTTGTCTGTGACACTGCTACCTGGCTCCAACTCGTAAATGGAATCCCAGAAACTGCGACAAATGCGCCATTTAGCTTCGTTGTTGATTAGAGCTGCGGCTCTGTCTCCGTAATCGGCGATTGCTTTCTCCAGACTGGTGTACTCGATGCACGTGTGGGGTTTGTCTTCCGGTCCTGCACAGTCTGAGTAGCACGCACAACACCGATTTTGAATAATCCATTTAAGTTTCTTCTTCAATTCGCTCAAGTAGGCCGTTGTGAAAATGGAACGCAATATCTTTTGCATTTCCTCATCATCATCTTTCCAAACAGTCTTTAGAGAAAGCAGTAGTGAACTGCCGGGAAACATTTATGTAAACTCTCTGGCAATCTGGTCAACAATAAACTGTATGTCAACCAGCTCGGTATTTATACTAAATCTCTTGTTCACAAAATTCAAGACCAAAGTGTCATTCTTTACAAAGTCTGAACTGAATTGGTCGATAATAGTTTTTAGTGGAACGCCTCTGCACCGAAAATACAGAAACAGTATACAGTACTGTCCGCAAACCGAAGTAAGTGGAGTTTGCAATTGTTTAGCGTTGTACTGCCACTCCACACAGTTCTGGTTCAGGTAAGACTTGAGAATCGGCTCTCTGCCATACGAATCGAAGTAATCTCCGTAACCTTCTTGGTCAATGTAGAGCGCAACCCAATGTTTTCCTGGTTTGGATTTTGGGTCTGTGTTAATTACAAAAGCGGCGGGGTGTGGTGGATTTTTCGGCAGGCAGTCTGAAGGGTAAACACCGCAGAAGATTGGTGCTATTTTCGGGTCGCTTTTGCAAACAGATGCAATTTTCCTGGTATTCATTTTTATTATCACAGAATAAATAGCAGAGTCCAGCTCAGAGAATCACCTCACAAAACAGCTCGCATAAAACAGAGCTCAGCTCGGCAGAGACAGTCCGTACAAGTCATAAGAGCTCAGCTCGCCAAATAACTCATAAACAAACAAACAAACAGTCAATAACCGAACGGCACCGTTTCGCCGCTCGGCAAAACGACGCGTTTGTCATACACAACAGAATACGTTTTTTTGGTGGTCTTAGTTACGATCTTTCGGCCCTGCGTCCTTTCGATTCGTTGGATGACCACGTCCACCGTCTCCTTGGCCCCCGATTGGATGAAGAGCAGCACCAGTTTCTTGAGAGTTTTAAAGTTCAGGCGGTTGGCGGTGGTGGCGTTGAGCGAGAAACCCCGAATCTTGACTATGTCGAGGAACTTGCCCTCCTTGGTGGACCAGATGTGTAGTCCGTACTGTTTGGGGCCGCCTAAAACATACGTACATACAGAGTGAAATGTACAAGAGAAAACTTACCAGACACGAATTCGCTGATGTAGCTACCGGGGCCGTAGCAGCTGAGTTCATCCGTCATGTCGCCGAGAAAGTCGCCCGTCGGTGGCTGGTAAACGTCCTGAGGCCGGGAGAGGTAGATAATCGAGTCTGAAATTAGAGAAATTAGACACTGACAATAAAGAAAAACCAAATACCTGTGTCAAAGTACAGAACTCGTTCTTGCAGCGGCTCGATATGGCTGTAGAGTTTGAGGCGCGCCTGGGCGGTGGTGTATGCGGCGATCACGCTGTTGGTGTGCGGCAGGGCTTCCACGAAATCCTCCGCCTTCTTGTAGTTGACGGCCACTAGGGCCTCGCTGATCAATCGCACCGCAGACACTTCGTTGGCCGGGTCGCACACGGTGTCAAAGTAGCTGGCCGGCTCCGTAAAGTATTCCAGCTGGCCCAAATTGTTGCGCTGGCCGAACTTTCCCCAGAAACTGAAACAAAATTGTTTATGCAAAGTAAACAAAGTAAAAACAAAACCTGTTCAGGCACAGCTTTGCCAATTGTCTGAGAGCTCCGTTCTTCTCGATTTTGGCCGAGTCCAGTAGAATTCCTTCCGTCTCGTGGTAGTCACGCACGTACTGGTGTCTGTCGGCCTCCGTCTCGACCCAGTCCGGCCATCCCGACGCCTCCTGTTTGATTTTTAGGAACGTGTTGATGTACTCGGTGAACAGGCCCGTTTCCGAGTCGGCGCCGTCGTACTTGGACCAGTGTTCGTAGTGCCACACCTGTAAAATAGAAATGTACTGCTGTAAAATCAAAAAATAACTTACTTCAGAAATGTCCAGAACTGTGTAGCCGAGTTCCACCGCTTTGTACAGCTCGATGGTGCACCAGGCACCCCAAAACGAACGCTCCTCTTCCGTGTGCTGGCAGGGTTCGGACTGGCGCAGATCCACGCAGAGTTTGCAGAGGGGGAAACAGAGCTTGCCACCCGAGCGCAGTGGCAGGACGGGGTGCAGTAGACGTGTCGGCGGCAGCACTTTGCACTTGATCAGGCCCTTGTACGGTTGAGACGTGGCAGTCACCGGCCGGAAGTTGTCTGTCAGAACAGAAGGGTGGCCCACCGGGAACTCTCCGTTCTTGCACACCCAGGGGTAAAGACTGAAACAAAATTAGTTTAGCACAAAATCATTGTATTACAATGTACCTGCAGACGTCTATGTAGTGAATTTTTTCGCCGTCCTTCGCTTTATGGTACAGCTTCGCGGCGTTGGTCCGGCCTCCATAGAATGCCTCTCTGGGGTCCATAGGCTCTGGCAAGTTGACCGACTGGAAGAAGGCGCGCATATCAGGGTCCCGTTTCAGCATAGCGTCCACTGCGCAGTCCCACACTTCCTCCACTTGGTAGCCCTGCCTTTCCAGGAACAGGCGTCGCTCGACGGTGCGCTCGTAGGCTTCTTGCGCTGTCAGTCCAGTGAATAGAGTTTTCTGTCGGTCCTTGAAGCAGTCTTTGCAGCCGTGGTAGACGCAGCCGTGGTAGGAGTACACTTGTTTGAGGTCTTGGCCGTGAACAGAACGCAGCAAGCCATCCACTTTGTATGGGCCGACTCGGAATTCTCCCTGGTTGTGTGCGTGTTGTATGTACTGCTCTTGTTCAGCCAGGTCTTGCTCTCGGGAGTACCACTTCAGGTACTTTATCGCCTTGACGCTTTGCCGCTCTTCTTTTCGGTAGCCTTTGTCGGGAACGATGCCGATGGTGTCAGCCTTGAGGAAGTTGCGTCGGAAGACCAGGTTGCAGGCTGAGGCGATTGTGATGGCTTGGGCCAGAGGGTCGATAAAAGTGATGCCCAGGAAGTCGTCCCGAAACTTCATACAGCCTTGGGCCAGCACCAGTACGTCGGCCTTGCAGTATTTGACGAGTTCTCTCTGCAGGTTGAACAGGCGGCCTTCTTCTTCCATCTCCCGCTTCTCCTTGTTGTACCACTTGTAGAACGCGTCTCTGTCCTTGGGCTTCAGGTTGCCCGGTCCGTAGAAGTAAGCATCCGGCAGCGGTCCTTCATACTCCCAGTTGTCGGCCTTGTTGAAAAAGTGGGGAAAATGGCCCTTACAGGTGGTCAGCCCGAAGGCCTTGGGGATGGCGCTGAGTGGCATGGGTAGGAAGTTCAGGCTGTCTATCACCCGGATCTTGACGGCTTCTAGCTTGAGGATTTCCAGGCCTCGGGTGATGAGTTCAGGTTTCACCGACTGTTCATGTAGGTAGTCCAGCAGGAACTGACTGTCGAAACCTCTGGCGTTGTGCGCTACCGCCGTGCAGCCGATGTTCTCCTTGCTGTAGAGGTACTTGCAGAAGGCGTTTCTTGAGTCCGGGCCGAGGAACACTTTGAACTTGTCGGCGCCGCATCGGGGACAGGGAGCTTCGGGCGCAGTCTTGCACTGGTCGCACACCTTTAGGGAAACACAGCAGTTGACCTGGTGCTGTAGTACGTGGCCATAATCGCTCTCTCCCACCACCGTGTCTTGCGTTGTCTCGAAATCGAAGTAAATGAAGCAAGGTGGGGTCTTCTCCTCTTCTGGGTCTTCGATGGTCGGCATGTAGCACTGGTGATTGACTGGGTCGACCTGCTTCTGGCAAACGGGGCACTCTGACATGCCGCAGACATGGTTCTTGTTCTTGCGTACGTCCAAGGTACGGCCGCAGGTGGCGCACTTCTTTAGGATCTCGCATGTCTTCTTCACCTTTGTTCTCTTGTTGCCGTTCTGCTGGGCTTCTTGCTTGTGGTTGTCGAAGCAGTCCTGGCTGACAAACAGCCGGTTGCAGTCGTTGCACTTGGTCCAGTTCTCGAAACGGCAGGGTTGGCGGCTGAGACAAGCTCGGCAGACGGCTTCGCACTTGTGATACTCCTTGTGGTCGTAGGCCTTCTCACACAGCTCGCACCAGTAGGAGTAGTCGAAAAACGCACCCATAGCTGTGATGACGCAGAAGTGGTTGTTGTAGTGGAAGAGGTGTACCACTTTATCAGAGTCGACATTGCCTTCGAAGACCTTGGCGCAGTAGGCTTCTTTGGACCAACACTTGAGTTTGTACTCGGGGACCACTCTCTGCAGCGCTTGCAGCTGCTCGATGTCGCAGGGACCTCGGTGTCTCGCCAGACCGGCTCGTTCCATCAAAGCTCGAGCCCGGTTTCTCTGCAGGTAGTCTCGGTTGTGACCATCCCCTCTTCGAATTCTGTCCCATTCTCTCTTCTTCTGGTCTGACTCGTCTTTCTCCAACCGGGCGATTCCGACCACTATGGCTCTGGCCAAGCACAATTCGTCTTTGTTTCTGACTTGGTAGAAACAGCTGCCGTGTCCCGTCGTCCTCTCTGCGAACCACTCGCTGAAGTTGCCTTTGAACGCGTGTCTGCCACTGCCGGCCGGGGTAGCGATTCTTGTGAAGAGCACCGAAATCTGAGAGTCCAGGGAGAACGTTTGACGGGACTGGAGGACCTTCTGGATAGTATTCAGGATCTTATCGACCGACATTTGGCTCTGGCGACGGAATGGGATGAGGATAGGTTGTTCTAGGCCTGGGTGGTTGATCTGCAGGCCGACTCGGTCGGTAGGCTCTCCATCCACAAAGGCGCGGTCCAGCAATCTCTGAAAACACGTTTTTGTTTCAATAAAAGCGACACGTTCTGACTGCAGTACCTAACTGACTGGGTACGTACGCACTGTATACACACACTCTATGTACTTTACCTGACTGATCTATGTACATACACTCTATGTACGTACTGTACCTGACTGATCTACGTACGTACTGTATACACCAAATCCCTAACGTATGTACACACAGTCTGTACCTGTTACACTAAACCCCTGATAGACACTCTATGTACGTACATACACACAGTCTGTACCTGTTACACCCTGACTGTACACACTAAATCCCTGACTGTATGTACCTGTTACACCCTGACTGTATGTATGTGTAAAACCAAACCCTATGACTGACTATCACACACTGTATTATACCTGTATGTACGTAAGTTTTTACTGCAGTCAGAACTTGTACAGGAGAAATTTTAAATCTTGTGAAAGAAACACCAACACATCAATACACAATTTTGTTTGAAATTTCTCCCACAGCGGGCAGCAATTATTATTATGCGCTGCGGGCATGTACGTACGATACACTTTACCGCCCTGTGAGAACTCAATACGTACATAAGTGTAAAAAGTTTATAGAAACACCAACAACAGCCAAATTCTGTACGGTATTGAGCACACACACTATAGCAACAGCACTCACGCGCAGTGGGCAGGGACGTACGTACGTAGACACTACTGCTGTAGGCAGTTTACCAGAACACTTACTTGAAAAGTCTGACGGATGAGTTCCAGCAGATCTCTGACACTGTCCAGGTCTCTGAAGACGAGCTCGAACTGGGTGCCGGTGGTTCTGAGGCGTTTGACCGCTACTTGGTGCGAGGCGCTGATGTCTGCGTGCGCGTCTACGTCGATTTCGGGGGCATCTGGCTGACCTCCGTGCTGACTGGCTAGCGTCCAAATCTCGTCTCCCCCCCCTCATTGACTGGCTGAAATGTACGGTAGTTATTTGCATAAGTTAAACCATAATTAGCTTACTTCCAACTGACTGACCGAGGCTTCTCCAGCAGAGGCAGGGCTGCGCACCGAGGGCTCCTGAAACAACCTTTCTAATTACAAATTCAAAATTGTAATTAACACACCTGAGGCGGACCGACTGAGGCTCCATCGCCAGAGGGCGGACTGACCGGGGGTTCTCCATCACCAGAGGCAGGGCTGACTGAGGGGTCCTGAAACTAGCGCTCTAATTACATATTCAAAGAAAGCAATTAACATACCTGAGCTACTGCGGCGTCAGACTGACTACCGGGCGGCGAATCCTACAACAAATCATTTCAACACCATAAATTCAAAGAAACCACTTACGTCATCAAAGTCAGAGCCGTAGATCACGTCCCAAAAGTCGGGGTGGTTGAACCAGACGCTGGGTTCATCACCTTCCAAAATGAGCTGGTGCAGACGATCGAAAATGGCGGTCCAAATGGCAGGCTGGTTCCTCCAGATGCCACTGTCCACGAGGGAGTGAAGTTGAGGGAGAGAGAGAGTAGAGATAGCTTCCAAAAGCGACATTCCAATAACAAGCAATCCCGTAGGAATGAGTTTGCTCC